>CM035105.1:47295557-47583367 GCA_020205505.1 Panax japonicus | reverse complement strand
ACGACGAAGGATACTATTTAGATTATTACTTGAACCATGTTTAGGTTATAGTAGTGTACTTGATATATATTTACGATGTTTAATACTTGTTGTATTATAAGGATGTATTAGTTAATACATAGAGGATATCGAATCAAGATGTAAAATCTTATACAGTAATTCCAATATACTGAACCATATTATATAGTTGATTCAAGAATTGTAATTGGTTCAAAGTTATGAAATCAATAAAAAAATTTATTTAAGAGATTGAGAAAGTTATATTATTCCGCATATTTATATAATATCAAATGTAATGTAATACAGGAATAATAAATGACCAAGATTAGAAACTTATAAAAGTTTGGGGTCATTGTGCATGTGACAACCCGATATTTTCTATATAAATAAATCAAAAATTTTGCGTATAATTTTTTTTTTATTATTAAAAAAAATAATAAATATGAATGATATGTGCCAAGGTAATGTGTAATTATAATTATATGTGTAATTATAATAAATAAAATTTATTTATTACATTAATAATTGTAAATAAATGTATTTTACAAATATTGGTTATTATAAATGATATTCTTATAGTAATTAATTCTATATTAGAAATGTATTATTAATTATTTTTTTCATGAAATTATATGTTTATATTATTCAAATAATACATGAGATGATTTTGAATAATTATAATAATTATTTTATTCTAAGAATTTTGTTCAAGTTATTAAGTAAATTATTTTTACTTAATTATAAGGTTAATTATGGCGGATAAAATCAGATATGGAATCCAAACCCTAATTTTGGGTTTTGATCAAGGAATGATAATAATAATATAATATTATGATATTTTGGTTTTTCAGTGCTATTAATATGTACTGTAAAGATTATACTATTGATGGATGATCAATTATGGTATATTGACCAAACCCTAGCATTAATTGATTTAACCCTATTTATCTATTTAAATGGGAAATTTAAGATTATTAAATATCTGTGTTATACGATAAATGTTTACGTATTACTTCATGGAACGCTGATTAGGAAAAACCCTAATTTTGTCGCGAGACCCTAATTTTGTCGCGAAACCCTAATTGTGAAATCGAAACCTTAATCGATATTTCTTTGAACCCTAATTATTAATTTTAAGCACTAATTATTCAAGTGGTAAAGTTAATTACGTTATAATACCCTAATGTCCATTTAATTTATATCAAGAACCCTAATTTAATTAATAGAAACTCTAATTATATATTTTAGTAGCCCTAATTATTAAAAATTGTAATCACTAATTGCCAAATTGGCAAGGGTAATTATGATTAGGGGTACTAAACCCTAACATTCATGTATAACGTAATTAGTAAACCTAATCTAATTAACAATCTTAATTTTTAAATTTTAGAAACTAAAATAATTTTATTTATTTTATTTTTGGCACAAACCCTATTTGCTAAATCCTATAAATGCTATGTACTAAACCTTAGGGTTAAACCCTAAGAGTTAAACCCTAAGGGCTAAACCCTAAAGGTTTGTCAATTTCCATTTTGCCATTAAATGGGAAATACAAATGACCAAATTGCCCCTCGATGCATTAAAGAAGCTACATGTAGGTTTTGACAATAGGGTGAGTGGTTCACCAAACCAACAACTCCCTTGACCCTAAAATGACAGCATTCAGCTCTATTTTCAGCCAATACATGCATCTTGTTGATCTATAAATAGCTTGGAAGAGAGAGAAAATCATTTGTTAACTTATTTTTGCCCAAACACTCAAACATTCTCTCTCAACCCCAAACCTCTGAAATTTCCTTCATATATCAGTCCCTAAGAACAGCCCCACGATCAACCATAACATATCAGGAGCCAGAAATCAAAATTTATCAAAGAGGGTATAAAACCCTAATTAGAAATCTGTCCATCGATCTGTGGTTTGATGTTATTTTTCTTGTGTTAAACATGTTAGATATAGTGTCTAAGGATGATCTGGGTTGCTAGATGTTAGATCCATAACATCTAGAGGCTCGGATTTGAAGATTTCAAAAATCTGGAAAATTTTGTTTTTGTGTCTGACAGACAAATGTCAGACCCCATAGATCTTTAGTTGTTAAGTTTTTTTGTGGTTTAAAAGTTGGTATTTGTAGTTTCGTATGTCCTCTTTAATCTGGATCAAGAATCAGGCCTAAATAAGTAATATATTGTAAGTTATTCACGGTAAAATACCGTTGACCGGCATTGACCGGAACTTTCTGGGCAGTCAAGAACTTGCCCAGATTCATCTGACAGGAAGTTCAACGGCTCAGATCTTGCTTGTTGTTAATTGTTTTGTTGATTTTTTGGATCTATGTTGTAGTCTTGTATATGGACTACATTTTTATGCCTTAAAATCTCCTTTTAATCAAGCAGGAAATTAGTAATCTATGGTCAAACCAGTCCGGACGAACATGAAAAGCTATTTTCTGGGTAACCCAGAAAACACTTGAACATGTCGTCTGACATGGTTTGACCGTGTCGAATCTGGCTGATCTATTGTTGTTTTAGTGATGTTTTGTGATGGATCTATAGTGTTACATGTGTTTTATATACTGCAGGTTTTAAATCACTAAAACATATCATATCTTGCAAGTAGTGGAAGCCCAAAAGAGGATGGACGAACTGTTCTTCATTTCTAGGTAACCCAGAAAATGAAGAACAGGTCTGACAGCCACTTTAAGGGCTCAGATCTCGTTGGATATACATGTTATAAGCATATTTGTTGCTGGATCTTGTAGTATTACATTTTCTCTACATGATCTGACAAAAACCAATCCCAGAAACACATCACACACGAAATTGCAGTCGGTCAAACTAGCATGTCCGTTCATTGTCGCGTTTTCTGGGTTTGTATGAAGAACACCAAGAACACCTATAGCGACGGTTCTGTCGCTATAGGTGGTCTTTAGCGACAGATATTTATTAAATTTTCAGAAATTATTAAATAAATAAAAAAATAGTTTTCAATTATTAAAAATACAAAATAAATTATTAAAAATTATTTTTAATTCTAAAAATTAGTTTTTAATTATTTTAAATATATTTCATAAATATTTAATATTTTTGGAATATTAAAAGTATTTAATTTATTTAATTATAATATTAAATAAATTATTTAAAAATGATTTTAATATTTGAAAAATCATTTAAAATTATATTATGGTATAAGAAAATAATTTAATTTATTTTTGATAACTTTTAATATTATGTGATAATTTTCATTAATAAATTAATATTAATGATAATTAAGTTATTTATTAAATGAATTAAATAAATGAATTAAAAATGATTTTATTAAATTAAAAATCATTTTAAATAAGAATAAGGTATCTAAAAATATTTTAAGTTATAAAATATAACTTTTAATATTTAAAGATAAATTTCAGTAAATAATTATTATTAATGATATTAAAGTTATTTAATAATTATATTAAATAATTTAGTTTAAAAATGATTTTAATATTATAATAATCATTTTAAATGAAAATAAAGTATTTAAAGATATTTTAAGTTATAAACTATAACTTTTAATATTTAAAGGATAATTTCATTAATAATTTAATATTAATGATATTTATTTAATGATTAATGATATTAAATTTATTTAATAATTATATTAAATAAATAGTTTAAAAATGGTTTTATTTATTTAAAAATCATTTAAAAAGGATATAAATGAATTAAAAATATTTTAAGTTGTAATTAATAACTTTTAATATTTGGATAATGATAAATTAATATTTAAATATTAATGGTAATTATTTAATGATGATTTTAAATGTTTTAAAAATCATTTAAGGGTAATATAAATGTTTTAAAAATATTTTAAGTTATTATTAATGACTTTAATAATTGGCAATGGTTTCATTAATAGTTTATTATTAATTAAATATTAATGATAATAGAATTATTTAATATTTAAATCATTTAACAATGATTCTGATATTTCAAAAATTATGATAAATGGTAATAATTATTTTATAATTATTATAAGGTCGTGAAAAATGTTATAACGGTTGTTTAAGATATCCAAGTGGATATTGTATAACTGTATAGAGTCATAGACTCGAAATTTACCTAATAAAGTTGTCGGTAGACCGACATGTTTCAGAAATTGATCTGGACTTAGCTAGATTGACTGTATAACTGTTTATTTGGGATTCAATGGTGTTAAAGTTATGTGACAATGTGATTAGGAATGTGCTGACTGCAATAAGCAGTATTATATGATATAATATATTATTCTAATCAGACAATGATTTATTTAATGATAGGACTTGATAGAAAAGATATATCTAAGTTGTGTAAGCAGCAGACAAGGCAAGTATCTAACCCTTTGCATTTACTTTATGCTAAGGACATGCGTAAGATAATATCTGAACTGCTCAAATATTTCAACCTTTGTATATACTTATGCAATGATTCTGTATAAGCAAGCTATTAAGCAATAATTGTTGTACAATTTCCTTTATCCTGTTAATATTGATCAAGTTATTTATTCTGTTCGTTAATTTCTATAACATGGTTATACAAGTGTCCCCACTTGGATAATCATTATATTTTATCACATGTTGATACATACTTATAGTTGCCTGGTATGTATATATTGAAATAAAAGTCGTCTAAGCTATTTGATCCAGCTAGACATAAATTTAAAGTTGTTGTTGAAAAAGATAAAATTTATCCAACTGAATTATTTTGGTTTGGATTCAAGACTGTTATGAACATCCCAATTATGGGAAATTTTTATGCCCTAAGGCGGACAAAGGATGAACGATAATATCGTTCTAGCAATGTAGTATTGATCAATACAGGGCATAACGGGCTGATCACCCCCGTGCCTGTAAGCAATGACAGTTTACAGATGAATTTCTGTTTAAACCTTTTTGAAAATAGAAAATAATGTTCATAGTCTGTAAACTGATTCTCATTTATAGTCAATACGTAGTTTCAAAAATTTGAAATCAAAATGACATGTTGTTGATTA
The DNA here is from genome assembly GCA_020205505.1 of Panax japonicus. Classification (NCBI taxonomy): domain Eukaryota; kingdom Viridiplantae; phylum Streptophyta; class Magnoliopsida; order Apiales; family Araliaceae; genus Panax; species Panax japonicus. The sequence goes on along the minus strand of CM035105.1, from coordinate 47,578,362 downwards.
TTGGTTCAGCTTACTTCACAACTGTTGATCCGTTGTAGAAGTATCTTTCAAAGAAAACATTTAATCCTTTCAGTTAACTATTATTGTTGCTATTACTTGCTGGGCACTCGAATGCTCATTCTTGCTTAATTTTAAATGTTTTCAGCTAAGTGTGAACAAACCGAAGGATCTGCCAAGAACAAGGGGAAAGGGAAAGTTGCTGACTAAATGTTTAAGCTATTTTATGTAATAGTCTGACTTTATGATAAGGATAATAAATATTATTATTATTATTATTATTATTATTATTATTATTATTATTATTATTATTATGTAACGAATGTTTAAAGGTTTCTTACTTGGGAACTAAACTCTGATAATATGTAAATTAAGTTTGAAAATCTATATTATTGTTATTATTATTAGTATTATTCCGCTCATAGAAATGGTATCGTGAAGCACCGAGTTCGGGTTTCAAGTACCTGGATTCGGGGGCGTCACAGTGCAGATCCTGGAAATGGAATGAATTTATATTCTAAATTGTAATAAGTAAAGTTTTATTCATTAAGTTATGAATGGAAAATATAATTAGTTTGACGATAGTAGTATCGTGGCGGACCGGATCCGAGGTTCGATGGAACCCGGATTTGGGGGCGTCACAGGTTGGTATCAAAGATGTAGGTTATAAACTTTAGTAAGTGTACCTTAGGCTATAACCTAAGAGAGAGAAAGATAAAGATTAAAATATATAAGTGAAGATTCAAAGAAGAATCTTGAAGTATCTAAGAGAATGATAATTCAGGAGTTTCCTAACTCCGATAATAAAAATGTTAAGATGTTATCTATAAGTTAAAGATGACAAAGATAACAACAATGAACTCAGATGGAGTTTTGTTGATAATAGGGAAAGAACCCTAAGGTAAATTGATGATCATAACGTTATCGGATTGAGCTATGAAGTGATAAATAGTCTGTAACAACTAAGTGTGTATAGCTTGATGCTATAAGAGATTGTATTATGAAATGGTACGATATGAACTCATGAGGAGTTGTATGTGGTGAGATACGAGCAAAGAAAAAGTTAAGAGTGAGATAGAGTTAAGTTAGATTTCAGTTGAGGACTTGTGTGAGAGCTGAGTTATACAAACCTTTGTGTGGGCGGAGGCTTTGTGCTCACGCTCGGTTCCTAACAATGATAATCAATGGAATGTCGGTGCCACGCTGTCGATGTGCTTATGGTGATAAGGTGATTCTTTTCTCATATCATATTTGATAGATATAGACTATTAAGATTAAGGTAGAGAATATTAAGATTAGGCGCAAGTTCTTAAAACTCATGCATATTGTAAGTTCGTGACTTATAATATAATGGTATGTTTTTGAACCCCTCGGCGAATGGACGCCTATGGTCTGACTAGGATAAGTTCTTAAACTTATATAATTGTGGCAAGTTCCTGAATTTCTAAAGTGTGGTAAGTTTAATGAACTATATCGGGTATATGTATGTTGTAAAGTTAGAAATTTTGGTATAGTCGGCATTGATGGTGTTGAAGATTGGTAGAATAAAGCAATGTAGTAAAGATTGAAGTTGGTGGAGAAACATGGATTTTCTAAATCCTCTATCTCTGCTAGATTTTCAAAATTTAACGACTTCATGTTGATATTTACACTTCTATTTTCCTGAAAAACATTGGATCATGTGATTGAACCAATGATGTTTTAAAAACAATACCGTTAACAATATGTCTATGCTAATTGTTTCGGCTAAGACAAAAATGATTTAAAAATTTTCAAAAAGGTATTTCTAACCATGTGCAACATTTGATATGGTGTAAAAATGGTAAACGATGGAGTCATAAATGCAGTCAAACCTAGTGTTGGTTGTGATCGAAAGATCGTTAACACACTATGGTATATGACAAAATCACCTAATGTCAGAATCCTCAACGCACTACTAATCTAGTACAGTATCATGATGTCATAAAAGAATTTTTGGTTTTCTTTTAAATTATGAAGAAGGTCAATTAAGTTAGCTAAATTATTTTGATTAAAGTTCGAGTTGTTGATAAAAGTCTAAGCTATTTGATTCGGCTAGACGGCTGCTGAAAAATATTTATGGAATTCAAGCGTTCTTGAGTAATTATGCCAAATCAGATTTCTCTAGTGCGGATTCAGTTGTTGAAAAGCTGAGGTGAACAACCTTATAAGGGGACATGTTTTTGGGGACAATGGTTTCGAGGGTAACGCATATAGTCATTACAAAACATTACGTTGCGGCCCAACGTAGTGGTACAATAGGCTGGCCACCTAGTGTACGTGTGGAGGGTGTTTTCAGTCTTTGTGATTGATAAACACTCTGGTTTGCAGTGTGAAGGATTTTGTTGAAGCATTTGTAAATCTAGATAAGAGTTCACGGTCTTGTGACCCCTCAACATAATTTAGAATCTAAGATTATTCATACTACTTCCCGATTATTGAAAAATTATGGAAGATTCTTATTCTTCTGAAGGATGAATGTAGTAAGTAGAATGTTCCTTAGAAAGGAGAATGTGGTAGAATGTAAGTGAGCAAGTTATAATAAAACTTTCGAAAAGAGAATGGATAAAATTATTCAAAAGAATGTGTAATATTCAGAATATCACTGGGTAGACGAAGTTTCAGTGATTCCGAGGACGAAATCCTTATAAGGGGGAGAGGATGTAAGAACCTGAATTTTTAGAAAATATTAAAATAAGAATTTAGTAAATAAAATTCTTAAGGCATGAGAAGGGTTCGAATAAGAATATATGCATATGTTGTGAGGTATGTGGAATGGTGTTGCATGAGATAATATAAACTATGCAATAACTGATTTCTTTGTTTAATAAACATATTATTATTATATATTTGTTGTTTATTGAAGAGGCAAGTTATTTGAAGTAAAGAAGATGGATAGAAATCTATCTATTGATATTAAATAATTTATGTGAAATTATTTTATAATAGTAAGTTGGTGACATTAAATATTTTTGATAATCGCCAATTTCTTGAGTATATATACGAGTAAGTATCAAGTCTAAGGCAGTGCAACCGTACTCTTTAATGGTGGATATATAGGAGTTGGGCTAAAAGATTTCTTCAGAGAGCGGATGTATATACGAATAAGTGACTGATCTAACTCACTGTGAAAATAGTGTAGACGAGACGGAAACTAATTTGTTGGTTATTTGTGGGAAACCACTCAGCGTACTATATTGAATACTATTAAAGACTCGATGTGTGCTAGGTTTAGACTTGTATATATGTATGTTGTTGACGAGAGAAGAAAATCGATATATCTTTAGATAAATATTGGTTAAAGATTTATTGATTAATATTGGGATATGGTTAAATGAATAGATTAAAGAAATTGTGTTGAGACAATCTATAGAAAGGAAAGAGAAATAATTTCTACTAAAGAATATTAAAATAAATTCTAGCATTTGATTATTTTAATAAAATGGGTAATATTATTTTGATATTACCTTATATAGCCTTGTACGAGGTAATGTGTGTGAGTAAGTAATATGATAACTATATTAAAATATATTTGCTATATAAGTTGATGGAAACAATTTATCATGATAGGAAATAAACTTATTTTCTATATATAGTGCGTACGTGTGTCGTGCTTGTAAATATTCTAATAATACATAGATTTTATATTAACAATAATATCTTGAGAAAATGAGTAAATCGTTTTATTAGGATTAGTTCCTATATTTAGAGAAAACATGATAAAAACATCTTATGTTATGTTATGGCGAAATACACAATTTTGATTATAGTAATGTATTTCCAAGAGGGTTAAAGTTGAAAGAAAACTAAGTTATTTTAATATATTAAGTAACTTAAGTTATTATTTTATTGTGGATGTTATCATTTAAATAACTAATGGAGTATATATTAATTATTATAAGCGTAAATGTTATACTTATAATCAATTAAGGTAGTTTAGCATTTAAATGCTTAAGTCAGACAAATATTATATTGAAAAATAATAAGTGTGAAGAATGAGAGAAGCTTAAGATCGAGTTTGTAAAATATGTCTAGTGTGGCAAAGTGAAGGAATAAGCATTCGTTAAATAATTTAATGAATGAATAATTGAAGGAATTAATTTGTATGTGCAATGATTTTATATTATATAGTAGCTACATTTATATGATATGAAATGAAGTGTGACATTTAATTGGGACTAATAATATACATAGGGTAAAAGTGATTAAATCATGAAGTTGATTTAAATAAGTTTTGTTATCTCATCCTAGGTGATGAGACAATTATATGTATATTACATCACGCATACTACCTTGAAATGTTAAGTCATAGTGTGACATTAGGTTATAAAATATGGTTGATATATGTATTAAAAATATAACATAAGAGTAAGAAGGTGTAGGAGTATACAAGAATGCCGAGATATGGTATTGTCCCAAATTGAGAGTCCCATTTGCTCCCTCACATCTCAGTCACATGTTTAGACAAAAAGGCTAAGGCCTGTGTTCTTCATTTTCTTCCAAGCTTGCTAGATCATGATCATGGAGGGATTGGGCATAATGATGATCTCCAACAACTAATTACCAACTTCTTCTTGCCCAAGGGATTCCTCTTCTTTTTCTTGGATAAAGCCATGAATTGGGTAAGAGCATCTCTATAAATTGGGAGCTCCCCCTCATAAATTATGTTGCTTGAATTTTTGATAGTTATATAGAGAGTTTGTTGCTGAGAATTGAGGGAGCATAATCAGTGTGTTAAGGGAATTCAACTTAGCTTCAAGAGGTATAATTCTTAAACTATGTTCTTAAGTTCAAGTTTTACAAAGTTCTTAGAAAAAGTTGCTTTTGAGTCACAATATTGATGGGTAAGGATTGTTATAATCCATGAATTGTTGTTAGATATTGTTAATATAATCAAATACGAAATCAACGGAAGTTAAACGAACCCATTTGGTTGAGAAACGAATTCGTAGTGATTAATTTTGCTAAATTGTCCAAAATATGAATATTTGCATGAACATGAGTTATAGATTCATATTTTGGTTAGTTAATGTTTATCTTAGTTGATGGGTATCTAGTATGTTGTAGTTCTATGAATTACGAATCTATAAAATCGAAAACAGACTAATTTGGACATGTATAACTCAAATTATGAAGGGTATAAAGTAATTTGGCTTGTTATTTTGTAGCAGAGCATGAAACCGTGCACTTACAGTAGCTAGGCCCGCCCCGGCGGGCTATTTTAAAGGCAAGACCCCGCCTCAGTGGGGGTGGTCTATTACAGATGATGAGAAAAATCTGACAGAACATGTTTTGGTAAAACGCCCATAACTTTTTCATACGAACTCCGATTGAGGTGATTCAAGATGATCCGGAACAAGAAGGAAGAGACCTACAACTTTTGTTCTTTATGTGTTTCAATTTGATGTAATTAGGAAGGGTCAAAATTGTCATCTTTGTGACTATTACGTAATCGAGGGCCATCGAAGGGCGTCGAGCGAGCACATATGCAAGTATAGTGCTCCCGACGATGGAATATGTTAAAGAAATTGTGTTGAGACAATCTATAGAAAGGAAAGAGAAATAATTTCTACTAAAGAATATTAAAATAAATTCTAGCATTTGATTATTTTATTAAAAGGGGGAATATTATTTTGATATTACCTTATATAGCCTTGTACGAGGTAATGTGTGTGAGTAAGTAATATGGTAAATATATTAAAACATATTTGCTATATAAGTTGAGGGAAATAATTTATCATGATAGGAAATAAACTTATTTTCTATGTATAGTGCGTACGTGTGTCGTGCATGTAAATATTCTAATAATACATTGATTTTATATTAACAATAATATCTTGAGAAAATGAGTAATCATTTTATTATGATTAGTTCCTATATTTAGAGAAAACATGATAAAAACATCTTATGTTATGTTATGGCGAAATACATAATTTTGATTATAGTAATGTATTTCCAAGAGGGTTAAAGTTAAAAGAAAACTAAGTTATTTTAATATATTAAGTAACTTAAGTTATTATTTTATCGTGGATGTTATCATTTAAATAACTAATGGAGTATATATTAATTATTATAAGCGTAAATGTTATACTTATAATCAATTAAGGTAGTTTAACATTTAAATGCTTGAGTCAGACAAATATTATATTGAAAGAATAACAAGTGTGGAGAATGAGAGAAGCTTAAGATCGAGTTTGTGAAATATGCCTAGTGTGGCAAAGTGAAGGAATAAGCATTCGTTAAATAATTTAATGAATGAATAATTGAAGGAATTAATTTGTATGTGCAATGATTTTATATTATATAGTAGCTACATCTATATGATATGAAATGAAGTGTGACATTTAATTGGGACTAATAATATACATATAGTAAAAGTGATTAAATCATGAAGTTGATTTAAATAAGTTTTGTTATCCCATCCTAGGTGATGAGACAATTATATGTATATTACATCACACATACTACCTTGAAATGTTAAGTCATAGTGTGACACTAGGTTATAAAATATGGTTGATATGTGGATTAAAAATATAACATAAGAGTGAGAAGGTGTAGAAGTATACAAGAATGCTGAGATATGGTATTGTCCCAAATTGAGAGTCCCATTTGCTCCCTCACATCTCAGTCACGTGTTTAGACAAAAAGGCTAAGGCCTATGTTCTTCATTTTCTTCCAAGCTTGCTAGATCATGATCATGGAGGGAGTGGGCATAATGATGATCTCCAACAACCAATTACCAACTTCTTCTTGCCCAAGGGATTCCTCTTCTTTTTCTTGGACAAAGCCATGAATTGGGTAAGAGCTTCTCTATAAATTGGGAGCTCCCCCTCATAAATTATGTTGCTTGAATTCTTGATAGTTATATAGAGAGTTTTTTGCTGAGAATTGAGGGAGCATAATCAGTGTGTTGAGGGAATTCAACTTAGCTTCAAGATGTATAATTCTTAAACTATGTTCTTAAGTTCAAGTTTTATAAAGTTTTTAGAAAAGTAACTTTTGAGTCACAAAATTGATGGCTAAGGATTGTTATAATCTATGAATTGTTGTTAGATATTGTTAATATTATCAAATACAAAATCAACGGAAGTTAAACGAACCCATTTGGTTGAGAAACGAATTCGTAGTGATTGATTTTGCTAAATTGTCCAAAACATGAATATTTGCATGAACATGAGTTATAGATTCATATTTGGGTTAGTTAATGTTTATCTTAGTTGATGGGTATCTAGTATGTTGTAGTTCTATGAATTACAAATCTATAAAATCGAAAACGGACTAATTTGGACATGTATAACTCAAATTATGAAAGGTATAAAGTAATTTGGCTTGTTATTTTGTAGCAGAGCATGAAACTGTGCACTTACAGTAGCTAGGCCCGCCCCGATGGGCTATTTTAAAGGCAAGACCCCTGCCCTAGCGGGGAGTGGTCTATTACAGATGATGAGAAAAATTTGACAGAACATGTTTTGGTAAAACGCCCATAACTTTTTCATACGAACTCCGATTGAGGTGATTCAAAATGACCCGGGACGAGAACGAATAGACCTACAACTTTTGTTCTTTAAGTGTTTCAATTTGAGGTCATTAGGAAGGGTAAAAATAGTCATATGTTTGACTATTACGTAATTGAGGATCATCGGAGGGCGTCGAGCGAGCACATACGCAAGTATAGTGCTCCCGACGATGGGATATGTTATTCTAAGTGATGTAACATGAAAATGCATGATATTAGACATGACATATAAGATTACCTTACTTATAGAGGAAATGCTTTATCATGACTTCGTATGTGTTTTCAAAAGAAACTTAAAGATTTTTGAAAACAAACTTTGACAAACATGTGTACCTCTAATTCTAACCTTGATAACATATATATGAGGTCTAAGTATGCATGATGTAAGATTCAAAGTAGTATCATAGGTGTGTTAGATTACTTTGATTTGGTTAAAATGATTTCAAAGGCAAGCTCATATATCATTTGCAAACAAAGTTTTATAAACATGGAGTGGTTATATTTTGCCCTTGGAAACGTACGTAGAAACTTGTACAAATAAGTATGATGTGTGAATTGAAGTTGCCTTGCATGATTAGTTTAGTATGACATTGACTTTGAGAATAAAGTTTTGAAGTTTTGAAACTAAGAGGGACTAACTTAAAGTAACTTGTGGACTTAAAGTTCTAAACATGATAACATATATACATGGCCTAGTTAGCTATGAAATGAGATTAAAAGTGGTACCTAGTTGCTTTAACTTGGCCTAGAATGACTTTTAAAAAGTGAACTTGAATGCCTTATGCCCCTAGACATGACGAATATGTTCATCATTTAGCTAAGCATAAGTTGGACCTTTCAAGTGTGGTTTAAAATATGTCTTCAAATAATGAACTATGCTATGTCTATATGAAGCATACTAGTAGAGGCTTATTAGTACCAATATATGGTTTAAAATCTTATATCATCGAATCTTGTTAAAGAAAGTTTTTAAGCTTTATTGATTGAAATAAATCATCATGAAACTAAGTAGTTTGAATATGAACGACGTAGATCACGTATCTATAAACTTTAAATATGTGCCAAACACATAGCGAGTCAAGTGCGTGATAAATGTATATAAATGTTGATGTCAAGTACAGATGGTTAAGTATACCTATACATACCTAGCTATTCCAAGAGTATGATGAGAATGTGAAATGTAGGTGTTACGAACCTAGTTAGAGAACAATGTAACATTATTATTTTAAGAATGTATGAAATATGTGACTAATGGATATGAATCCATGATTATATAACTGTGTAGGAATACACGAAGTGCAGTTAAGCGTTAAGCAGTTAAGTTGTAGTTCATAAACTACGAATCAGACAAATCTTTCAGTTCCTATTTGAAATATGAATTCGATAACTGTTAGTTGAGCTATATTTTGATATGATAATGTTGATGTATATATATGAAATGCATATGAGATATGTATAAAAGTTTAAAGTTGATCTTTGATGATATGCTTGTGAAGTAAATTTCTATGCATGTTATATGTGAAGTAACATGCGTAGTTAATATTAATTGATTATGAATGCATGAACTGAATATGCTATTATATGATATGTGCTGCATGAAAACTATTAGAATTGCTGGGCTGTCGAGCTCACCCTTGCAAATAACCACTTTGGCAGGTTAAAGACTCACGGTAAAGATTTCGTGCTTCTTGGTTGACAAAGTAGATAGTTTCACGATGAAGGATACTATTTAGATTATTACTTGAACCATGTTTAGGTTATAGGAGTATACTTGATATATATTTACGATGTTTAATACTTGTTGTATTGTAAGGATGTATTAGTTAATACATAGAAGATATCGAATCAAGATGTAAAACCTTATACAGTAATTCCAATAAACTGAACCATATTATATAGTTGATTGAAGAATTATAATTGGTTCAAAGTTATGAAATCAATAAAAGATTTTATTCGAGAGATTGAGAAAGTTAAATTATTTCGCATATTTATATAATATCAAATGTAATGTAATACAGGAATAGTAAATGACCAGGATTAGAAACTTATAAAAGTTTGGGGTCATTGTGCAGATCCTGGAAATGGAATGAATTTATATTCTAAATTGTAATAAGTAAAGTTTTATTCATTAAGTTATGAATGAAAAATATAAATAGTTTGACGATAGTAGTATCGTGGCAGACCGGTTCCGAGGTTCGAAGAAACCCAGATTTGGGGGCGTCACAGGTTGGTATCAAAGCTGTAGGTTATAAACTTTGGTAAGTGTACCTTAGGCTATAAACTAAGAGAGAGAAAGATAAAGATTAAAATATATAAGTGAAGATTCAAAGAAGAATCTTGAAGTATTTAAGAGAATGATAATTCAGGAGTTTCCTAACTCCGATAATAAAAATGTTAAGATGTTATCTATAAGTTGAAGATGACAAAGATAATAAGAATGAACTCGGATGGAGTTTTGTTGATAATAGGGAAAGAACCCTAAGGTAAATTGATGATCACAACGTGATCGGATTGAGCTATGAGGTGATAAATAGTCTGTAACGACTAAGTGTGTATAGCTTGATGCTATAAGAGATTGTACTATGCAATGGTACGATATGAACTCATGAGGAGTTGTATGTGGTGAGATACGAGCAAAGAGCAAGTTAAGAGTGAAATAGAGTTAAGTTAGATTTCAGTTGAGGACTCATGTGAGAGCTGAGTTGTACAAACCTTTGTGTGGGCGGAGGCTTTTTGCTCATGTTCGGTTACTCACAATGATAATCAATGGAATGTCGGTGTCGCGCTATCGATGTGCTTATGGTGAGAAGGTGATTCTTTTCTCATATCATATTTGATAGATATATACTATTAAGATTAAGGTAGAGAATATTAAGATTAGGCGCAAGTTCTTAAAACTCATGCATATTGTAAGTTTGTGACTCATAATCATATGATATATTTTTGAACCCCTCAGTGAATGAACGCCTATGGTCTGACTAGGATAAATTCTTAAACTCATATAATTGTGGCAAGTTCCTGAATTTCCAAAGTGTGGTAAGTTTGATGAACTATATCGCGTATATGTATGTTGTAAAGTTAGAAATTTTGGTATAGTGAGCATTGTTGGTGTTGAAGATTGGTAGAATGAAGCAATGTAGTAAAGATTGAAGTTGATGGAGAAACATGGATTTTCTAAATCCTCTAGCTCTGCTAGATTTTCAAAATTTATTGACTTCGTGCTGATATTTACACTTTTGTTTTCCTGAAAAACATTGGATCATGTGATTGAACCAATGATGTTTTAAAAACAATACCGTTATCCATATGTCTATGCTAATTGTTTCGGCTAAGACAAAAATGATTTGAAAATTTTCAAAAAGGTATTTCTAACCATGTGCATCATTTGATATGAAGGGAATTCTAACCATGTGCATTCATCTTTATTCATAAAAGTTGGGGTCTTACAGTATAATTTATTTACTATTAACAATTATGTGCAAAATTATTATTAGGTAGATATATATTTTTAGAAGGATTAATTTTCTTATTAGATCATCTAATTAATTAAACTAATATTAATCTGTTGCTATTATTAAGCTACAAATATAAATTAATATAGAATATTAATCTGTGATAAACTTAACGGTAGGATTTCATTTGTTCCCTAGGTGAGAATCAACCATAGGATGGTAATCTTGACTTTCAATCTTAGTCGTCCAACTTATGATAACTTAATAAATACTCACTCTGCCTGATAATAAATATCCTAATTTAACTTCAACAATCTGATTGATCATTTTTTAAATTAATAATTTAAAATGAGTATCAACCATAGGATGGTAATCTTGACTTTCAATCTTAGTCGTCCAACTTATGATAACTTAATAAATACTCCCTCTATCCGATAATAAATGTTTTAATTTAACTTCAACGATCTGATTGAACATTTTGAAAATTAATAATTTAAAATTTTTATATAAAATTTTTAAATTACGAAACTTGACCGTAGTAGTAAAAATGTTAAATTGATTTTTTAAAAATATATTTATTTTTAAAATGATCAATTTGATCATGAAAGTCAAATTAGAATATTTATTATAAGATGGAGGGAGTAATTTCTAAAGAATTTTTTTCAATATACAATTATTTCATACTTGTATGTATTGTGGCCTGTGGGTAGATTCAAAGTAGCATACCTTGTAAGGAAAACTTATCCAATATTACCTATTGAAAGGAATAAAATTAATAAACCGCAATTAATGATTATATTAGTGCTCGTAATTATATACTTACACAAGCCATATTTAACTATATTAGTATAATGTTACGACTCTTATCTTTCCAACCCCTATATGGTAGGGCGGTAGCCAAATAAATGACTTGTTCAAATAAAAAAAAACATACTACACAATTCAAAAGTTGTTATAAAATGTCTAGATTCATAATATTATATGGATATCTAGATACATGTAACGCTCATTGAGTATTAAAATGTATGACTCTTGAGTTTTGTAACTTTCTAGTAGTATTGATGTTCTTATTTCTATAAATAAGACAATTGTAAAGTGATTGAGAGATACAAAAGATTATGCAAATACATTCTTTTCTCTAATCATCTTTGATCTTGATTTTAGTTATCTTTTATAACACGTTATCAGCACGAGTTGCTCCTCACCTTCATCTTGAAGATAATTAATTTTTTGGTTTGAAGTAGAAGAAATCATTTACCGAGGAGTATATTTTTAAGTCTTATTATATCACGCATACATATACTTAGAAAAACACATATTACTTATTTAACTTACAATTCAATATGCACTCATCACATCACTACACTATTAAAAATTCAATATGTGTGGGGTTTTTTTTCCCTTACCCTCAATATGATTTTTTTTTACACTTAATATTACTTATGTCTTCTCTTGCGAGACCATGCTACATATGTGAATAGTTATATGTGGATAGTTACAATAAATTAAATTTATAATGTTTTTTGATATTTTTTGTATGAATTTACAATGACAAACCTTGCCAAACTTGAGTTCATGGAACTTGATATTATGGGTAAGAATTATTTGTGGATCATTGATGCCGAAATTCATCTTGATGCCATGGGTCTTGGAGACACCATTAAAGATGGTAATGAAACATCTAATTAAAATAAGGCAAATGCAATGATTTTCTTACGCCATCATCTCCATGAGGAGTTGAAATTAGAGTATCTCACAGTAAAAGATACTCTTATTCTTTGAAAAATTTGAAAGAAAGATATGACCATCAAAAGACAGTTATACTTTCAAAAGCTCGTTATGATTGGATGCATTTACGATTGCAGGATTTTAAATCAGTAAGTGAATATAATTTTGCAATGTTTAAAATCAGTTCTAAATTGAAATTGTGTGGAGATAGTATCATTGATGGAGATATGTTAGAAAAAATATTCTCTACTTTTCATGCCTCGAATGTGCTCCTGTAGCAGCAATATAGAGAATGAGGTTTTAAGAAATATTCTGAACTGATTTCATGTCTCCTTGTGGCTGAACAAAATAATGAGCTTTTAATGAAAAATCATGAATCGCAATCAACTTGTTCAGCTCCATTCCCTGAAGAGAATGTTACAAGATATAATAATAATTATGGTCGTAGTCGTGGTCGTGGTCGTGGTCGTGGTCGTGGTCGTGGTCGTGGTCGTAATAGAGGTCTTGGTCGTGGCCACGAATGAAGAAGTTTTAATTACCGCAACCATGATACCAAATCTTCAAAGAATGAGGAGAAACACGAAAAGGGAAGAATATAAATAACAGAGATACCAAGAAGGAAGAAAATATTTGTTATCGGTGTGGAATGAAAGGACATTGGTCTCGTACCTATCGTATAGCCAAACATCTTGTTGATTTATATCAGTCCTCATTGAAAGGAAAGGAGAAGAACATAGAAATAATTTTTTCTCATCCACATCAAGATAACGATGATATCTATTTTGATCCTATGGATATGACACACCTTGATGTTGCAGATTTCTTTACTAATGAGCAAGTTAATATTCCTTGTAATGAAAATAATTAGTTCAGAATTATGTTAGTCCTTTTAAGTGTGTTTATTTTATGCTGATGTATTTCCTTTCATGTTGGCTTATTTAATGTATTTTGTTTTCTTTGAATTGTGTTATTAAATATATATAATATTATGTCTTATTATGAACTTATTATATATGTATTCCTTCTATGAAGAAAATACGGATATGCATCATGCTATACATGAGCCTAATATCAATTGTGGAGATATATGCTTAACAGATAGTGCAACGACACATACCATTCTCAGACATAAGTAATAATTTTCAAATCTAAAAATGATGAAAGCAAAAGTGAATACAATATCAGGTTCTGCAGACTTGATTGAAGGCTCTGGAAGAGACAATATAATGCTTCCTAGTGGAACAAAATTTATTATTGATAATGCTTTATTTTCCACTAAATCAAGGAGGAATCTACTAAGTTTTAAAGATATACGACTTAACGGGTACCATATTGAGACAGCCAATGAAAATGGTATTGAATATCTTTACATTATATCAAATGTCTCTACTGGAAAACAAATATTAGAAAAATTACCCGTTTTATCTTCAGGTTTGTACTATACAAGTATTCGTACAATTGAAGTTAATGCAATAATGAACCAGAAGTTCAATGAACCAAATAATTTTATTATTTGGCATGACTGGTTGGGTCCTCCGGGATCAATAATGATGCGAAGAATTATTGAGAATTCACATGGCCATCCATTAAAGAACCAGAAGATTCTTCAATTTAAGGAATTCTCAAGTGCTGCTTGTTCTCAAGACAAATTGGTCATTAGCCCATCACCAGCTAAAATTGGGACTGAATCCCCAAGGTTTCTAGAACGTATTCAAGGAGATATTTGTGGGCCTATTCACCCACCTAGTGGAACATTTAGATATTTTATGATTTTAATAGATGCATTTATAAGATGGTCACATGTGTGCTTATTATCAACTCGCAACATGGCGTTTGTGAGATTACTTGCTCAAATTATTAGATTACGAGCACAATTTCCAGATCATACAATCAAGACTATTCGTCTTGATAATGCTGGTGAATTCACATCCCAATCATTTAATGATTATTATATGTCTCTTGGGATAAATAATGAACATCCTGTTGTCCATGTTCATACTCAGAATGGTCTTCCTGAATCATTTATTAAACGCCTCCAGTTAATTGCAAGACCATTGCTCATGAGAACAAAACTTCCTGTCTCTTTTTGGGGGCACGCTATTTTACATGCAGCAGCACTTATTCGCATTAGGCCAACATCATATCATAAATTCTCCCAATTACAATTGGGTTTTGGTCATGAGCCAGATATTTCCCATCTAAGAATATTTGGTTGTGCGGTATATGTTCCAATTTATCCTCTACAACGCACAAAGATGGGTCCTCAAAGGAGGCTGGGAATATATATTGGGTTTGAGTCCCCATCAATAATTAAATATCTTGAACCCTTAACATGTGATTTATTTACGGCACGATTTGCCGACTGTCATTTTGATGAGACTATGTTCCCAGCATTAGGGGGAGAAATTAAACAGCTGGATAAAGATATAACTTGGAATGCATTGTCATTATTGAATTTTGATCCTCGTACAAAACAATGTGAATAAGAAGTTCAAAAGATACTTCGTTTGTAAAATATAGCAAATCAGCTACCAAATGCATTCACTGACTCAAAAGTAGTAACCAAATCTCATATTCCAGTTGTAAATGCTCCAGCTCGGATTGAAGATCCAATAGGACAATCCGCAAAAATTATAACAAATGAGTCTAAGGCATGCTAGAAGCATGGTAGACCAATCGGTTCGAAAGTTAAAAATCCTCGAAAAAGAAAGAATTAAATAGACAAGTTGGCATTATTGAGGAGGAAAATATTCATGAGGATATAGACATAGCTAATCATAAAACCCCAGAAGAGGTTCAGGTACCTGAAAATAATAAAAATGATAAGATCTCGATAAGTTATGTCTCTACAAAGAAAAGATGAAACCGAAGTGAGATAGTTGTTGACAACAGTTTTTCATATAATATATCACTTGATATAATTAATGAAAACGAGGATTCTGAACCTAATTCTATCAAAGAATGTAGACGCATAAATGATTGGCCAAAATGGAAAGAAGTAATACAGACAGAATTAAATTCACTTGCAAAACGTGAAGTTTTTGGACATGTAGTCCAAACACATGAAGAAGTAAAGCCAGTTGGATACAAATGGGTCTTTGTGCAAAAAAGAAATGAGAAAAATGAAATCGTAAGATATAAAGCACGACTTGTGGCACAAGGGTTTTCACAAAGACCTGACATTGATTACAATGAAACAAATTTTATTGTGATAGATGCAATTACATTGCGGTATCCTATTAGCCTAGTAACTCATGAAAAATTAGATATGCGCCTAATGGATGTTGTTATAGCCTATTTATATGGGTCAATTGATAATGATGTTTATATGAAAATCCCTAAAGGATTTAAAATGCCTGAAGCATATAATTCAAATCCCCGAAAAGTTTATTCAATCAAGTTGCAAAGGTTCCTATACGGGTTAAAGCAATCAGGACGCATGTGGTACAATTGTCTTAGTGAATATTTATTGAAAGAAGGGTATAATAATAACCCTATATGCCAGTGTGTTTTTATAAAGAAGTTAGAATCTGATTTTGCTATCATTGATGTGTATATTGATGATTTAAATATTATTGGAACTCATGGAGAGATTCCTAAGACAATGAATTATTTAATGAAAGAATTTGAGATGAAAGATTTAGGAAAAACAAAATTTTATCTCGGCCTGCAGATCGAGCATTTAGAAGATGGAATTCTCATTCATCAGTCAACTTACACAGAGAAGGTCCTTAAAAGATTTTATATGGATAAGGCTCATCCATTGAGTACACCAATGGTTGTTAGATCACTTGATGTAAAAAAGGGCCCTTTTAGACCTCGTGAAGATAATAAAGAATTACTTGGTCCTGAAGTACCATACCTCAGTGCAATTGGTGCATTAATGTATCTTGTTAATAACACACGAACTGATATAGCATTCTCTGTGAATTTGTTAGCAAGATATAACTCTTCTCTTACCCGGAGACATTGAAATGGGTTAAACATATTTTTCGTTACCTACGAGGAACTATAGATATGGGATTATTTTATTCAAATAATGATAATCATAAATTAGTTGGATATGCTGATGCAGGATATCTATCTGATCCACATAAAGGTCGATCTCAAACATGTTATCTTTTTATGTGTGGTGATACTGCTGTATCATGGAGATCTACAAAGCAAACATTAGTTGCCACTTCATCTAATCATGCTAAAATACTTGGAATCCATGAAGCAAGTCGAGAATGTGTGTGGTTGAGATCAATAACTCAACACATTCGTGAAACATGCGGTTTATCCTCCATCAGAGGAATTCCAACCATTCTGTATGAAGATAATGCTGCATGTATAGCTCAATTAAAAGGAGGATACATCAAAAGAGATAGAACAAAGCATATCTCACCGAAATTCTTTTTCACACATGACCTTAATAAGTGTGGTGACATTGATGTTCAACAAATTCGATCAAAAGATAATCTAGCAGATTTATTCACCAAGGTATTACCAACTGCAACGTTTGAAGGATTGCATCGCAATATTGGAATGCGACCGCTGAAGGACTTAAGGATACATTCATGAGGGGGAGCTAATAAGCGCTGCACTCTTTTTTCCTTAACCAAGGTTTTTTCCCATTGAGTTTTTCTTGGTAAGGTTTTTAATGACGCAGCTTTCAATTCGTATAGCCATACAATAGACATCCAAGGGGGAGTGTTATAAAATTTCTAGATTCATAATATTATTTGGATGTCTAGATACATGTAACTCCCATTGAGTATTAAAATGTATGACTCTTGAGTTTTGTAACTTCCTAGTAGTATTGATGTTCTTATTTCTATAAATAAGACAATTGTAAAGTGATTGAGAGATACAAAAGATTATGCAAATACACTCTTTTCTCTAATCATCTTTGATCTTGATTTTAGTTATCTTTTATAACAAAAGTGAATTAATCATGGTTTTAGACACGCCTATGAGAGAAGAACCAAATAGATGTTACTTTTCTAACAATCAATCACCTATCGCATTTACTTTTTTCACATGAACAAAATGTGCATGTACTTCTTTCCCATATATACACACTATAACCAAATACACATTTACATTTTTTTTTCTTAACAAATTGTTGATGATAATTAATTTCATGGTTCACCCAGGTTTTTGCCAAAATATAATTAATTGATATAATTTTTGTTTAGTCATGGACTAATTTTCCACTCTCTAAACTTAAGCTATTTCTCCTATATTAATCATCACTTTTATTATGGTTAATCAGTGGCAGAACCAGAACGAATTCATAGGGGGTCAAAAAATATTAATAAAAAAAATTATTGACGGCGGAGCAAGGAAGCAGCAGCGGCCATCGGATTTTCGACAGACAGAGATAAGCCTATGCTCAAACTATCTGGTATTGTTGATGATGACAGTTATGAGACTGACAACATTGATTGTGGTAGTTGCCCTCAACTTCTTCTACGGTTCGACATAAAAACTTGTATTCAGATTCTATCAAATTAAGTACTCAAGCATCCATGTCCCTTTTTCCTCAGCTAGGCTCAAATTTTTCTTTAATGTGAACTACCCTGCATGAAAATGCACTCCTCCACACAGAAAAATTCTCCTTCGTCGCGGGCGTCAACAGCCTACTAGGGTCAAATACTCATATGCCCCTCGCCCCGCCCGGCCGCCTTCCCTAGTTCCGCCTCTGCGCTGGCAGCCTACCGGGGTCAAATGCTCCCCAGCCCCTAGTTCCGCCTCTGTGGTCAATATAATTTTTATTAGTGCAACATAAATACATGAGTGTGTAATTCCTAGAATCAAGTTCCTATACTCTATTCACCTTTTGTTGAGGGTATTGGAGTTGGTCCTCTGACCGATATCAATTTTCAATCAAACAAGAATCCTATAAAAGTTATAGCTTAAAATGACCTATAATGTCGGTGATGATAAACAACCAAGAAGATCTCAAAGAATGCCAGTGAAAAATCTAAAGTATTTGGATTGACATGCACATGCACACGTAGGGACAACACATGAGTCATATAATGAGAAGAAGTGGATTGGCAGGTGGCCAAAGAAATAGTCCAAGATTGTTAGTCATGCTAGCTGAAAAATAGGACAAGTGGTTATTATTTGTTTAATAAAGTTCGACTATCTTGTTATTTTTAGTTTTTAGTATCTTATCTCTCAGAGTTGTGACCTGAGAATTAGGAATAGTTGTTATTTTCTATTGTTATTTAAACTCTTTCTAAATCATCAATAAGGTAAGTTTATTCCAATAAAACTTTTGTGGTTAGTTCTCACCATAAATAGAACTTTATCTTTACTAAAATTTTTATAGCTTTGACTGGGACCTATCATTGGTATCAGAACTATACAATATGACTACCAACAAAGAAAGAATAGAAAACTTAGAAGCAGGTTTCGAAGGACTTCAAGCTAACTTGAGAAGAATGGAGCTGGGTATCAATGACAAACTACATCATCTAGAGACTGTTCTTAGCAAGATCTCTGAAGCTTTGACTATAAGGCAGGACACGACTTTCAGTAATGTCAACGAACGCAGTGGACAGACCTCTAATGGGCATGCTCGTGAAAACACCAAAGGGGGATGATCAATTTTCGCCTCTAAGTTGGCTAAACTCGAGTTTCCCAAGTATGCTGGAGATGACCCAACTGAATGGTTCACATGTGTCGGCCAATTCTTTGAATATCAGGGCACTTTGGAAACATAAAAGGTGTCTTTGGCTTCATTTCATTTGGAGGGAGAAGCAAATCAATGGTGGCAGTGGTTACGAAGGGCTTATTATGAAGAAGGGAAAGAGGTGACTTGGAGCAAATTTGTATAGGAATTATGGTCTCGATTTGGGCCTACTGACTGTGAAGACTTTGATGAAGCATTGTAAAAATAAGACAAACGAGTTCCTTGCGTGACTATCAAAAGGAGTTTGAGAGACTGGGTAATCGGGTTCAAGGTTGAACTCAGAAAGCTCTAGTAGGGACATTCATGGGAGGTCTTCAGGCTGAAATAGCTTATGGCATATTGAAGTTCAAACCAAAATCATTAAAAGAAGCTAATAGCCTTACAAGGATGCGAGATGAGCAACTAATTCACCAACAAAAAGTTACACGGCCTTTCAACAGATCCATAGCCTACTATCCCTCTCCAACGAAGTTCAAAGCATCCATGGCCGACTCTCCCTCTCCAATGAAGTTCAACGCAGCTACCCCTATGAAGAGGCTCACTTGGAATGAGATGAAATAGAGAAGAGCACAAGGGCTATGTTTTAACTGCGACGAGAAATTCACAACTCATACTCTTAGAAGGTAGCAATGAAAGTTCAGAGGATGATGAAACCGAAGGCTCAATGGAACAACCCGAGATTTCTCTACATGCACTCTCAGGTTGGTCATCCTACAAAACAATGCAGGTGATGGCAAAGATTGAATCCACATGCAGTAGTTGTCTTAATTGATAGTGGGTCTACTCATAATTTTATTAGTAAGAAGATGGCCAATATGTTACAACTACCGGTATTGCCAACCGAACCTTTCAATGTCAAAGTGGTGAATGGAGAGCCATTAAAGTGTCAATGCAGATTTGAAATTGTCCACATTGATCTCTAAGGTATTCCTTTTGTCCTAACTCTATATGCTTTTCCTTTAATTGGGATAGATTTGGTCCTAGGTATCAATTGGTTGGAATAATTAGGAACAGTGGCATGCAGTTGGAAGAAATTAACAATGGAATTCCAGTGGAACAACAAAGATCAGAAGTTGCGAGGAACTGGTGCACAAGTAATTCAACCGGTATCATTGAAAGTCCTCACTAAGGAAGTACGACAAGGAGGCTCCACATTTGCTATTTCTCTTCAAACCACATCCGATCCTACATTATAGAATATGGATCCAGAAGTGCAACAATTACTGGAATATTTTGAAGATGTATATTCCAAGAGCCAACACAACTTCCTCCTACAAGAGAAGTAGATCACCACATCAATTTGAAGGAAGGTACTGAGCCCATCAATGTGAGACCATACAGGTATACCTATTTTCAAAAAGCTAAAATTGAAAAACAAGTTCACAACATGTTAAAATTGGGGCTTATAAGATCTAGTACTAGTCCATTTTCCTCTCCTGTTCTATTAGTAAAAAAAGATGGGTCATGGTGATTTTGTACTGACTTTAGGGCACTTAATGTTGTAACCATCAAGGATAGGTTTCTTGTCCCTACAGTTGATGATATGCTTGATGAGCTCCACGGAGCTACTTATTTCACCAAACTAGACTTAAGGGCAGGTTACCATCAGGTACGAGTACACAACACAGACATTCATAAAACTACTTTTCGTACACATAATGGTCATTACGAATACTTAGTTATGCCATTTGGTCTCTGTAATACGCCATCTACCTTTCAAGCTATTATAAATTCAATATTCTGCCCTCACCTCCGCAAATTTATTCTAGTTTTCTTTGACGACATTTTGATTTATAGCCCCAATTGGAACATGCATCTTGAACATGTTAAAATAGCTTTTGAAATATTAAGGCAGCATCAATTTTTTGTCAAGATTAGCAAATGTGCATTTGGCCTACAGGAGTTGGAGTACTTGAGTCATATTGTAACTCCTCAAGGAGTTAAGGTTGATCAAGGAAAGATTAAAAATATGCTCAATTGGCCTCGGCCTAC
This sequence comes from Panax japonicus, assembly GCA_020205505.1. Lineage (NCBI taxonomy): Eukaryota > Viridiplantae > Streptophyta > Magnoliopsida > Apiales > Araliaceae > Panax > Panax japonicus. The sequence continues at coordinate 47,556,974 of CM035105.1, read as the reverse complement.
TAATAAATCTGATGGTTTTTTAGGACTGACAGGTTATTACCGAAAATTTGTCCACAACTATGGCCTAATAGCTTAGGTTCTCACCAACTTGTTAAAAAAGGGCCATTTTGAAGGGAATACTGAAGCCGAAGCTGCCTTCCAAGAGCTCAAGAAGACCATGACTACTACACCAATACTTGCAATGCCAATTTTTAATGAACCATTCATCATTAAATCAGATGCTTCAGGTAGTGGTATAGGGGCAGTTTTGAGTCAACAAGGGAAACCAATTGTATTCATGAGTCTAGCCCTGAGCAACACCAAACTCTCATTGTTCGTTTATGAGAAGGAGATGTTGGCAATAATTCATGAAATTTGTACATGGAGATTATACTTGATGGGAAGGAAGTTCTACATCGAAACTGACCAAAGAAGTCTCAAGTACTTGTTGGAGCAACGCATAACAACACCTAAGCAACAAAAGTGGGTGTCTAAACTATTGGGCTATGATTATGAGATCAGATACAAGCCAGGCCAAGAAAATAATGTCGCTGATGCACTCTCACGGGTGGCAGGTAATCCTAGCCTTAATACTTTATTTGTGTCTCAAACTCAATTATGGGATACAATAAGAAAGGATGCTAGTGACAATCCTTACATGCAAAAATAAGCAAACTTGCAACAGAGAGTCTAGGCAACCCGTACAAATGGCGTAATGGATTGGTTTGTTTCAAAAATAGAGTGGTAGTGCCTCCACACTCCAATGTCATTTAGCAACTTTTAAAGCAATTCCATGATTCTCCAATTGGGGGGTATTTAGAGGTACTTCGAACATGCAAAAGACTATCACACCAATTTTATTGGCCATCCATGTACCAAACGGTGAAAAATTATGTTAACTCTTATGAAGTATGTCAACGAACAAAGAATCAAACTTTGTCTCCAACCGGACTTTAACAACCACTCCCAATTCCTTGCCAAGTTTGGGACGACATAACAATGGACTTCATTGAAGGGCTTCCACCTTCCAACGGTAAGAACTCAATTCTTGTTGTGGTGGACATATTGAGTAAATTAACACATTTTTTGGCTCTATCTTATCCTTATACAGCAAAGGGGGTGGCTAAAAAATTCATTGAAGGTGTGGTGAAGCTTCATGGCATGCCTCGGTCCATCATTAGTGATCGTGATCCAGTGTTTATCAGTCACTTCTGGCGAGAATTTTTTAAACTGTTGGGAACCCAATTGAAGATGAGCTCCGCTTATCACCCACAAACCGATGGCCAGACAAGGGTTGTCAACCGTTGTATTGAACAATATCTTCGATGCTTTGTCCACCAACAGTCCCGTAAATTGAATTCTTTCCTTCCATGGGCTGAGTTTTGGTATAATAAAACTTACCATGCCTCTACTGGCATGACTCCCTTTCAAGCTCTTTATGGCAGACCGCCTCCAGCAATACCACCCTACAATGCAGGTCATTGTTTATTTCATGAAGTTGATATGAGACTAACTTCTAGAGATGCCTTGCTGCGTCATCTTAAAAAAAATTTACATGCAGCAAACAACCGAATGAAACAGCAAGCTGGCTCTAAACGAAGAGACATTGAATACCAAGTAGGGGATTTTATGTTTTTGAATTTTCACCCCTACCGCCAGCAAACGATATTCAAAAGAGCATTTTAAAAGCTTGCAAGCAGGTTCTATGGGCCATACCAGATTGAAGAAAGAATTGGTAACGTAGCTTATAAACTCAAGCGTCCTCAAGGTTCTCGCATTCACCCAGTATTTCATGTGTCCCTTCTAAAGAAGAAAATGGGTGACTCAATTACTACTAGTACTGATCTACCTCCTGTAGCCAAAGATGAACAATTGATAATGGAACCAGAAGCAATTTTGGATTGCCGTTGGGTCCACAAAGGTTCCAAATTTATTGAAGAAAGCTTGATCAAATGGAAAAGACTTCCAGAAGAAGATGCAACGTGGGAAAATACTCAAGAATTTAATAACAAGTTCCTTAATCTAAACCATGAGGACAAGGTTCGAGTCAAAGGAAGGGTATTGATAAACCACCAAGAAGATCTCAAAGAATGTCAGTGAAAAATCTAAAGTATTTAGATTCACATGCACATGTACACGCAGGGATAACACATGAGTCATGCAATGAGAATAAGTGGATTGGCAGGTGGCCAGAGAAATAGTCCAAGATTGTTAGTCATGCTAGCTGAACAATAGGACAAGTGGTTATTATTTGTTTAATAAAGTTCAGCTATCTTGTTATTTTTAGTTGTTAGTATCTTATCTCTCAGAGTTGTGACCTGAGAATTAGGAATAGTTGTTATTTCCTATTGTTATTTAAACTCTTTCTAAATCATCAATAAGGTAAGTTTATTCCAATCAAACTCTTGTGGTTAGTTCTCACCCTGAATAGAACTTTATCTTTACTAAAATTTTCATAGCTTTGACTGGGACCTATCAGGTGAACTTGGCCATACAATATTAGGAAATGCCATTGAAGTTTTTATTTAACCTCTATTATCTCTATAGGCGTAATGGTTATTCTTGAAATATCTTTATATTAGCGGTTTCCTATGGTTAATGTAAAAGGTAATCAAGCAAGACACTAACAAGCGCCACCATCCAAACAAACAACAGAGGAAATCTCGACTAAATACTTGTTACACTTCTCTTACTTCTCAACAGAGTCTGCAAAACAATAGAACCATAATGTCACAAAACAAATACATTACGAACACCAAATAAAATTATGTTACGACAAACTATGGCCCAACACTGAAATCAACTGAAAATTAAAGACAAGAACACAATATTTAGGTGGAAATCAAAATAGGAAAAACCGGGCGAGAGGCAGAAGATATTATGAAATCAAAGTTTGAAAGAATACAATATATCAAAAAAAACTCTCACACCCCAAAATAGGAATACACCAAACTGTTTCTCTCTCTCTCTAAAGCTCTAAAAACTAAGATACAAAAACCCTAGCTATATTTAGAGAATATATAGGCTACAAACATAGTGGACCCAAATAACATAAAAAGTTCATACCACAGGGGCTTCGCTCCCGCACCCATTTAGAGGATTAGTGGTGGACTCCGGGCTAACATCGCCACAAAACCTCATATTTATTTTCCTTCGAGTCGTCGCAAAATATTATCAAGGTTGGGCCATATATCAAATGTCGAACTAGAATTCAAGACCCACATAAAAAATTAATCTTAATAGGTAGTATAAAGCGAGATCATATCATAAAGAGAAATCCAAAAGGACGAGGTTCTGAAGAAGATAACACGAGTCCAGTTCGTGTTGATTCACTTAGTTTATATGTTGACGGTGTACATTAAACAATACAAAACAAAATAAATTTATGAAAATCAAAGTACCAATGTTAAATAATTGAAAATCTAGAGACCAAAAACCACACAACATTGAAAATCACTAGTTAAAGAATGCTTCAGTAAACAAATACCACATTACATTAAATTATCAAAAATGAAGGAGGGAGGAGAGAATGGAGAATTAGAAAATATTAAAACTTTCAACTCGGCTTCTGAAGAACACTACACAGTTATATATTCCTATAACTACAACATAACTCCGCATAAAAGGATTTAGTTGGTAGTATAAGATATTTTTAAAAAAAATCTAAGCAAAATGGATTTAAGACTCAATTTCACGCACTTTTAAAATTGTCAATTCTTCTATTATAATGATCCCAAGAGCAGGGTAAACAACATTGTTAACGCCAAGTTTTGCCGGCGCGTCCAATCACCGAATCTACACGCTTAAACCTGCACAATAACAGATCACACAAGAAGCTTGATGGCTTGTTCCACCAAGTGATAGCTCCGGTATGAGAATAAGTACAGGCCGTTACAAGGTTTAACAATGGAGGCTTTAGTGTTTAGTGTTCAAAAGGGTATTACCTATTAATTGAAGTTTAATGTTATATTTATAGTCGTACTTGCCACCCTAGAGTCCACCTCCGAATCGAATTAGGACTCCTAAACATGGCAGTTACCATTGTTTGGGTCCATCTCAATCTCTTTAAAAATGCAGGTTGGATACAATCCAAATACTACCTTTAGAATTAGCTATTCAAATATGGTCAGAACTATAATCCTTAACTATGTAGAACACTTATCACTCCGAACTCCATACAAGGGACAACCCACTGTATGGGCCCAATCCAACCGAACATCATCAACCGGGACTGGGTTCCGGCCCAAAGGACTCGATCGGACGCCCGACCCCGAACATCACCAACCGGGACAGGGCTCTGGCCCAAAGGACTCGGATGCCTGAACCCAAACATCTCCAATATCCCTTATGACTTCGTCCCAATGGGCTCAACATCCCCTTCTTAACCCAGGCCTTCGGCCCACCTGAAGGTCAGTAGATTACTCCCGAACATTGCTCCCTAGTCTCTTATTATAATGTATTTATAATTGGAGACTTGAAGAGACACGAAGGGAAATGATGAGTTATCTGGGGAACCTAAACGGTTTTTCTTTATTTTTTGAAATGATACACATTTTCCCAGGTCTGGGCCCCACCTTCCATAAATAGCCTCCTTGGGATTCGTGCAACGTCACTATAAAACCCCCAATCACCCCATTATAGTCACTTTTTCCAAATCTTCTTCATTTCAAATCTTTCTCTCAGATTTTTCGGCAAGGCCGATTTCCGGTAAGCAATCAATTTCTCCAATTTTTTCTGATTCAAGTCTTTTCTATCCTCTAAACCTCCATATTTCCTGTAATTTACCTAAAATGGCAAATTCCAACCTTCCTTCCACCTCTACCACTGAGCAAACCCCGCCAGCAGTCAACACCATAACCATCACTGCCACGGATCTGATACCGGTTGATTTACTGGCCACCCCTACCGACACTACTACTGATAGTGTCGAATCCAAGATCTGAAGCATTTAAGCTTCCGAAAGAATTTTTTCCCATCTACACCATGTTCAACATTCTGAAGGAATACAAGCATCGGGTGCTCAAATTGAAGTAAAAAATGTTCTGGCGACCCGAAGGTGAGTGGGTCGCCGTTCCCCTCTGGGCTTTGAAGTACGGGGTTCGATTCCCCTTCCACGAATTCATTGCCTCATTTCTCTATTTCATGGGGATTGGGTTTACCCAACTGGTACCGAACTCGTACATCCACCTCATCAGATTTATAGTCTTGTGCCAGGAGGTAGGCATCACCCCCGGCCTCGACTTCTTCTTCGCTTTATTCACTATCGGCAGATCAAAAACACCTGGCCTTCGACAACTAAACCGCCAACCCAACTGAGCCATCCTCATCAAAACTCCTTCTAGCAACAAGGGGTGGAACCCACAATGGATCTTTATGAAGGGGACTGACCTCAAGCTCCTTCTGAACTGGGCCCATCCCAAAGACCCCATCGTGAAGGTGTCCAAGTTCTAAAATGACCGGGCCGATGCTTTTAAGGAGTTTTACAAAAAGCTAAGCAAGACCGAATAGGGTCTGAGAGTTTTCATCCAACGAGACATGGTTGTACAAATATGGGTGTAAGAACCTTATCTCGAGCCTCTCCATAATTCAATTGTTTTCTTTTAACATTCTTTATTAACTGTCTTATCTATTTTGCAGTAACCATTTTCAAGCCAGAAGGAGCTGACGCATCCTTGACGCCACTTCCCATCAAAGCCAAACCCATCCGTCCCCCAGTCACTGATGATTCTCCCGATGAAGAGACCATCCTGATTCCAGAGCTCTAAATTGGTTCTGCATCGGGTCCAGCTCCTCCAACCACCAAAGCAGAACCTTCTACCGAAAATATTTTGAAGATGGGCCGGGCGGAGAAGATGGCCTTGTTAAAGAAAAACAAGAAAAAGAAAAAGCCTTCCACCACAGCTCCCCCCCAAGGCATCTTCTTCAGCCCTACTGAAGCCAATCCTCCACCACCTCCCTCGGTCGCTGTCATCGAGGACTTTGACGAAACTGAAGAGGTACCTCTCGAACCCCGATCCAAGAGGCCTCGCCTGACAGAGGTCCTAGATTTGAAAATCGTGGAGGCTGACCCTTTACCAACTTTGACCCCTACTTTTAAACTAACAACCGAAACTAGCTCTTCACAAGGGACGCCGACCACTTTCTGGCCGAGGAGCCCTTCAAATTACCTGGAGATAACGAGCGGTTCAAAGGATATTCCTTTGAAGATTATCTAGTGGCCTACATCAAGGCCCAGTGTCAAGTAAACCCGAAAGCTTAAAGCATTTCTCTTTTTTAATCCTTTGTTCATCATAATAACGTATTCCTTTAATTTATTGTAGGCCAATACTATCCTTTCCTGAGCTATTGCACCTCTGGCCACTGCCACTAAAAAGGAAGCTTAGCTAAAGACGGATGTAGAATTGCTCGGGACTGATATTCGGGGTCTGAGATCGGATTTGAAGAAGGAGAAGGATCTCCATGCTGAGACTCGAAATAAGGTGACTAAGGCTGAGCGTCAGACCAGCGAGCTCAAGTAGCAATATTCTATCCTACAACAACAATATGTTTGTAACGCCCGAGAAAATTGAATTTTTATGACAATTAAATTTTTTTTGATTATGTGAATTAAATGAATTTAATAGATTTCTTTGTGAGTAAGCTATGTGAAGGTCGTTCTATAACCTAGAATGTGCCAACGTGGTTAGTATTCTGACTACGTGTTAGAAATAATTGTTTGGAATTTTCAAGACGAAAATAATTGTTTTTCGAGAAATTTCCTTAAAACACTATTCATCCGTTTCTGTTTGGGGAATTATTTTGAAATTCCGAGAAACATGTAATGATAGAATATCGTGATAAGATGGAATATCTGACAATATTTCATTTATGGCAAACGCAGTTTTCACCTGCGGACTTAAAACATAAGGGTTGAGTATATTGACTTTCGAGAAAGAAATAATATGCGTAGAAGGAATGACGTTAGGGTTAATTCGAGTGTTATACTTTTGGTGATACTATTTAGTATCTATGTATAATACGTTGAGTAAATACGAAGTACAATATGATTATTGTACGAGTAGTATATGGAGATAATACGTGAATTGTACGTATGTGATACGATTCATATTATAGAATTAAGTTAAGACTTAATGACTAATTCATTTGAGTTGGATTATTAATTAATCCAATCATTTGAATGACCAAGGCCCAATTTAATTTAGTTAAGCCCAATTTATTAAAATTGAACCGTGGGTTGAACCAGTGGGGCACCGAATGGGTAAAACCCATGGGGCAACCCATGGGATGTCACATGGGGTGGTGGGCCGACCACCTTGGTGTGGAAGCCAAGTATAAGGCTTGGTCACCAAGTGTTTTACTTGGTGACCACACATGAATAGTAAGGAGGTGGTGGTTTAAGTCTAAATTGCCATCCATTCTAGTTTTTTATAAATAGAAAGCTAGGTTGATTCATTTGGGAGTTTTCAACTTGCCAACCTTAGATTATTGAGAGAGAAAGAGAGCTATACTTGCAAATCATACACTTTGGAAGCTTGATCTTAGAGTTTTCCAAGAAAGAAAACTAAGAGTTCTTAAGGTATAGTCCTTACCTTTCATCTCCATCTCTTTTAGATTTTCTTTCATCTTAGAGAATCATAGAATGGGTGGTATATGTCTTGTGTGAGGATTTAGAGTTGACTTACCATAGATTCAATCTCTATAAGTCATGAGATTATAAGAATCATAAGTTGTGAACCATAAAAATATTGATAGTTGAGATCGATTGTTGATAAACAATTGAACTCCATCAATACGTTAGTATATGCATCTTATTTGTTTAGGAGGTAGATATGAAATCCATGGAGTATTCCATGTGATTTGGCTTAGAGAACATTAGTAACGAAGTTATGGCGAATTTTATGGAAATAGACGTTAAACGTCGAAAACATAGAATTCTGGAATAGTAGTCGAAAGTTGCCGTGAGACTTGAAAAAATTGGTTTTCAATGTCAACACGTGAGATAGGGTGATTACGAGTTTTGGGTTCGAGAATTGTCGGATTCCGACTTAAAATGAAGAAAACGAGCATTGAACGCTCATTAACGTTTCTGAACGTATATAAAATGAACTTAATAGTGAATTTTATGTTAACGGAATTGAAAGTGTCGAATTCTTATATGAACGCGTAAGGTATGTCATTTATGACGTGTAGGCTTTTGAATGGACCAAATCGGGCTTATAACGAAGACGTTACGGCCCAAGGAATTTCACACAGATTTTTAAAACTGCTGAGAATCTGGTACTGAGGTCTGGCGTCGCGGCGCCAGACGTAGTGTAAAAAGCCACGCCGCAACGCGAGAGTTTATACATGGACTCGTGCCGCAGCACCAAGTCCGGGAAAAAACTCTGGAGAGTGGCGCCGCAGCGCCACTAGAATGCTTATAATGTCGCGCCGCAGCGCGAGTTCAGGGCTTTTGATAGTAACCTAGGTTTTGAACTTCAGTTATTTCGAGACCTACCTGAGTTGAGTTTATATACTCAATGAATGTACTAAGACTAATCCTATATTACCTATACTAAGGTATATGGTATGAAACCTAGGAATGTAATGCATGTTAACAAGATATGTACGATGAACAAAGTTGGTACCTTATCAACGATGTTTGAGTCTGGTTAATAAACGTCAGTTGAGTGATAAACTGGGACGAAGGGTAATAAGTCATGTTGACTTTAATGAAGATATTAAGTTAACAAAGACATAGAAGAGAAAGAAGCTTGTAGGAACAATGTGAATAGTTGTTTGATGGCTAATTACAGTGTGATATGCGAATATATCATGTAGATTCTGTAAAGGCTGTGGTCAGTCGAGTAAGTTATTTGAAGACGCTGAAAGGCAAGTTTTCTTAACGCTTGTCTAACTTCCATGTTAGCCAAGATTTATGTGATTCGTTGAATTGAATTGCAAGACTTGTTTTAAAGAAAGGGTCGATGCCAGATTTTAACTCGGCTATACTATTCGTAATATATAGATTGATTATTATTCATATCATTCTATATAGAAATGTTAATGCTATCCTATGCCAAGTAATTGGTACAGACGTGAAGGTAAGGTTTGTCTATGAACAAACAAAAGTATTTTTCATCAATTATTCGATGGGCACGCGAGTTTGCCAAAAATATTAAACGTAAATACATTTAATAAATGAGTGTTGATCAACATAGAGTACTATAGGCTGATCACCTAGAAGTGCTCATAAGTTATACGGATGAATGGTCTTAGTGTTGTGGACTCCTTTTCAAATATGGAAACTGAAATTGACTGTTCATGGTCTATCGACCTGTTCAGAATTCCTAATCTATTCTATACTTTGGGAATTGATGTTATGAACTGTTAGAGTATTTTTGATTCATAATACTTTATAACTATTGTTCAGTTATGTTGGAATTTTTATATAATTCATGAATGTGGTATTCCTGTTATCCTTGATTAAACTTGCTGAGCTGTCATGCTCACTTCTGGTGTGAATTATATAACTGCAGTTAAAGATGAACGTACTGTGAATGCAAAGAGAGATAATGGCAAAGCTAAGATGGATGCTTAGGCATTGTGTAATAGTTTAGTAAGTTTGTATGTATTATACATTATGAACAATGAACGATGTAACCGGTTTATGAACCTGGGCAGGATTATACTTTGATTGTAATAAGAAGATAGTAATTACCTTCATTTTATTGTATTTTAATGGAATGATTGTATGGATGTTAGTACAGTGGAGCACCATCTGTCGGGATGGAAGATATCCGGATTTGGGGGCGTCACAGGTTGTTATCAAAGCCTTAGGTTATAAAACTTAGGGGGGGGGAAACTTTATGCTAATAACCTCGTAAAGAAGGTAAAGTCCGAGGAATGAAATTCAAGTCCATTGAATTAAAAAGATATTGAGATAACTCAGTATTAAAGGAATTAAAAGATGAAAATTAATCTTAAAGATATTAAATGTGATTTGTGCTTATACTATTGTGTATTATGTACTAATCAATGTGTTATGTGTTTGTAGATGTCAACCGATAACTTGATGTTTAGAAACGTGGAAATGATAAGTGAGGACTCAGTTAACCAAGTTGAGGTTGTACCGATGCCAGTGGCGGAGGTACCAATAGTTGTACTAGACGACTCAGACATTGAGGAGTACATCTCTGAGGAGGAATACTCTGAGGAGACCATGGGATTAGCATCATACCTTAACGAGATACTAGATGTGGAGGAGGAGATGGAGGTGACATCGATTAACACGGTGTTACCTACTCAGGAGCCAACATCTCCGGATGTAACTAGAGTAGTGTATCTGGCAGTGTTGGATAGGAATGTGCATTTGAACACTGTGGTAAGAGGCACAGATTGAGGAAATAACTACCTTATATGAGGCGAAAGAATCTGCAGAGGCAGACTTTGAGTCAGATCACGATGAGAAAGTGCTTATGACTGATAAGGCTCGTGACTATAAGGATGAGGTCCTTGAGCTACAAAAGAAACTGGTTGAGAAAGACCATAAAATAACTAGGATGTCATACATCCATGAATGCGCTCATGAGAATTTCAAGCTAAAAATTTCTTGTTATTTTATTGAGTCCGGGCAGACTCGACATACCATAAGCCGAGATATAGTGTCGATTCTGACAAATTAGAAATATGAGAATGTCGTTCGACAGTGTTAGTAGATCGCTAGATCTTTTTGTATATAAGTAGTGACATAAAACATTCTATTGTATAACTAAGGGTAGTCTTTTTGTGAATCCCAATTTTTGTAGAAGGCAATCGCGGGATAGTATGTAATAGCTTTTGGCTAAGGGAACATGATGTAAATAGTTTTGACTATGAAAGCATATTTATATAATGAAGTTTTTATTTAATATGCTTGTTGTGGTATGAATGGTTGTTGTACATTTAGAATGATAACCGAATAGTTAAATAGATAATAAAGAAGCTTTATTTATTTAATCAGAATTATGTCGTCGAGAAGGAGACAACAGAACCAAGAGGCCGAGTCTCATAATGAAAATCAGGGGGGTCTTAACAACCCTATGCAAGAGTTCGTTAATTTATTAATGGCTGCAATTAACCAAGTGGGGGGTGGGATTCCTGTAGCTCCTGGGGTAGCAAGAACAACTACTTTTAAGGACTTTAAAAGTGTGGGTCCTCCCGAGTTCCGAGGAACAACGGATCCACTAGAAGCCCAGACATGGGTTAGAGAGATTGAAAAGGCGTTTGTGATAACAAACGTAGGTGAGGCGCAAAAGACTTCTTTTACGACTTAAATGATGAAGGGGGAAGCCAACTACTGGTGGGAAGCTCACAAGGGTGGGGATAGGACAGAGGCTGTTACGTGGGAATAGTTTAAAAAGGTTTTCTTCGAGAACTATTTCCTTACTAGCATGCAGGGTAGGATGGAAATTAAGTTCCTAGAACTTAAGCAGGGGGATATGACAGTTCCCTAATATGTCGCCAGGTTTAACGAATTGGCGAGATTTGCTCCACATCAGGTGGATACAGAGGAAAGAAAGGCGCATAGATTTGAGCAGGGCTTTAAACCCTGGCTCTATAGTAGGATATCAGTTTTCCAGAGTGCTTCATACGGGACCATTCTAGAGAAGGCGATAATAGCTGAAGGTGGTGGTGAGGCTTTGTCTCAGTACCACAAAGAGCGAAAGATTAAGAGTAAGTTAGAATGATGGTAATAAGGCTGAAGTTGCCAGTGGAAGCGGCAACTTGCCAAAAAGGAAGAGTTTTACCCTTGGGAATACCGGGGTAAAGCAGGGAGATCCCAAATGGAGTACGGAAGCATGTAAGACATGCGGAAAATCTCACATGGGAGTCTGTTTAAAGGGGAAAGTAGTATGCTACAACTGTGGGCAGGAGGGACATTTGTCACCCAATTGTCTGAACCCTAAGAAGAACCAGGGGTGTTTTGTCTGTGGGTTAATGGACCACATGCCAAGAAATTGCCCGAAAAAGGGTTTAGAGGGGAATAAGAGTTCTGGTAGTGGTAAATTAGCCATTACTGGACCAACACCATTAGTGGGTAGACCCTCAGCTCGTACGTTTAATATAACTGTTCAAGATACGGTTGCATCAACAAATATGGTAGCAGGTATCATTCCGGTCAATGAGATAAATGCTTATGTACTATTTGACTCGGGTGCTACTTGTTCTTTTATAACATGTTAATTTGCTAATCGATTAGGTTTAATCCCGGAGAAATTGTAAGACCCCAGTTTTTATAAATAAAGATGAATTTTCATAATTATTATTTTTGAATATTATGGAATAAATTTGATATAATAGTTGTGGGTAATATTTATAAATTTTGCAAAGTACGCAAGTTGTTATAAAATATTCGTTGGTCGGGGAATATTCTTTTTGTCGGGGAATATTCGTACGACGGCACAATCATTGGTGGACCCCACAACGTTAGAAAACGACAAAATTATCTTTCTATAAAATAACGGCGGAGGTGTTACCGTTAAAACTGTTGAACTACTCGGTAGTAAAAGTACAGTAATACGCGTTGTTGCATAGTAGCACACGGTATTGATTATTGATGCTTACGTGAGAAGTCACTCAACTATACTCAATTATTGCTACAGTAATTGCTGCATCATATCTCTTATATTATTGATTCAATTATTGTCACAGTATCATATGTATAATATGTTATATTATTTAAACAATAATTGAGACGACAAGTTATAATGATTAATAATTGTTGAAAGATTAAATATGTGTTGATTAAAAATAAAATGATTTCTGGTAATTTTTATTAAATCCTTGATGTATATAAAGAGTCTATTATTAGACGTTTGTGGTAAGTTTAATTATTTATGGGGGGTCATATGTCATCATCTAAGAGTCTCTTTCGTAAATAGTAATTATTTTCATAAATAGTAATTACTTTCGTAAATAGTAATTACCTTCGTAAATAGTAATTATTTTCGTAAATAGTAATTACCTTCGTAAATAGTAATTATTTTCGTAAATAGTAATTACCTTCGTAAATAGTAATTACCTTCGTCAATAGTAATTACCTTCGTAAATAGTAAATACTTTCGTAAATAGTAATAAATCTTCTATAAATAGAGGCCTAGGGCTTCATTATTTTTCACGAATTCGTTCAAGCTATAGAGAGAGAAAGTATAGAGAGAGTAATAGAGAAAGAAAAAGAGTATTCGGTTACTACACTACTGCAGTATTCAATCTCTTAATACGGTAAGGGGTGTTATTCTTTCTTCTTGAAGAGAACTTATTCTATTCTTTGTTATTCTGTTGGAATAACCGGTATACGCGGAATACCCTATACTTGGTGAAATCCTTATGTTATTCCATTCATTATTATTCTGTTGGAATAACCGGTATACGCGGAATACCCTATACTTGGTGACATCCATTTACTATCCTGTCTTTATATTTCTGTCGGAATATCCTGTCTGTGTGTTTTACACTGGACCTGGTTCCATTCTTTATTATTCTGTTGGAATATCATGTCTGTGTGTTTTACACCGGACCTAGTTCCATTATTTATTATTCTGTTGGAATATCCTGTCTGTGTGTTTTACACCGGACCTGGTTCCATTCTTTATTATTCTGTTGGAACATCCTGTCGGTGTGAATTTCACCTGACCTGGTTCCGTTAATTATTATTATTCTGCTGGAATAACCTGTCTGTGCGGTCTATCACATGCATGGTGATTTCTTTTGTTATCTCATTCTTTATTATACTCGGTTGGTTAAAACTTTGACTTCTATACTCCATGAAATTAGTGGAATATCCTTAATATTTGCGCTTCATCCAGTATCCTTTCATGGAAATCTTCTTCTGATCATTCTTGAATTTTACACCACAAAACAGTATCGTGTTGACAAATTTGGACGTTAATAATTCCTGGATAAAATAATTTTTGAACTTGTTTTATTGAATTCTTATATCATTGTCATCATCCTCATGTTTATATTTTGTTGAAAGTCATCTGTGGCCTGTAGTGCATAGATGGACTTGGTATGATTATAACCAGGGATTATTCGGTGTAATCATGACCGTAATATTACAAATGATGTAAAAATAAAAAGTTCTCATTGGCCCGTAGTGCATTGATGGATAGTTGTTGGCATGATCATGACCATTAATGAATACACAAATATTCTTGGCCGTAGTGCATGAATAATTGTGGTCGTGATACTAAAGAATATCCTTGGCCGTAGTGCGGGGGTGATTCGATGATGTGGAATATTTATTAAGCTGAGTCTCAGCTATAACGATGATGAAAAACCTTTTAAATCATAAAAGATAGTAGATTTTATTTTCTACTTGACTCTTTTAATGGATTGCTGGTTCCGCTGTAGTTAAACTTGATGTTTATTGTATTTTATCAGTTTAACACTGTTGAAGGCTAATGATAATTTATTCTGCATTATCTTAGTCATAATATTTCTTACTGGGCTAGTTGAGCTCACCCTTTCTTTCACTGTTCTCTTCAGGAAATGAGAATATAGCTGGGACGAGTCAGGGAACGGAGTGATGGACCAGAGAATAGTATTAGTAGTCCTCACTATTCTGCTAAATAGTGTGACAATAATTGTATTGAGGACACCTTTTGAGTTTGTATGATCTCTAGTAGACAATAATTGTATTCAAACTCACAGTTATGTTTTGTCGTATTGTACACGACAGTTGTATTAGGAAGTTGTATTTGAATTCTGTACCATGTATCTGGCGACTCAAGATGGGTGATGTATACCTAATTTTGGGGGCGTCACAGAAATTACCTATACCTTTAGATATTAAGGTAGCAAATGAAGAGATAATCCCCATTGAACATATTCATAAGGATTGTTGCGTAGAAATTAGAGGGAATAAGTTATCGGTAGATTTGGTTCCGATAAGGCTAAAAGAATTCGACGTAATTCTTGGTATGTATTAGTTGGTTAACCATAAGGCAATTATAGATTGTCATTAGGAAAAGTGTAAACCTTTGGCTTTCTAAGAAAACCAAGGTAGTGTTCTTCGATAGTAAATCACCGAGACGCTCTTGTTGTCTGTCTATGACACAAGCTAAGAAGATGTTGAGAAAAGGGTGTGTAGGTTATCTGTGCCATGTTGTGGATACCCAAAGAGTGGGAACATCCTTGGATCAGATACCTATTGTGTAAGAGTTCGCGGATGTATTTCCGGAGGAGTTACTGGGCATTCCACCGGACAGGGAGGTGGAGTTTGTAATTAATCTATTACCGGGAACGACACCAGTTTCAAAGGCACCATATTGAATGGCGCCTGTCGAAATGAAGGAGTTAATGGTTCAATTATAGGAACTATTAGATAGGAAGTACATTCAACCAAGTGTGTCTCCTTGGGGAGCACCAGTGTTGTTTGTAAAGAAGAAGGATGGGTCGTTAAGGCTTTATATCGACTATCGAGAGTTGAACAAGTTAACGATTAAGAATAAATACCTTTTTCCCAGGATCGATGATCTATTTGATCAGTTGAAAGGGAAAAAAATATTTTTCTAAGATAGATTTGCGCACGGGGTATCATCAGTTAAAGGTGAGGAAGGAAGATGTACCTAAGACGGCGTTCAGAACTCGTTATGGTCATTACGAGTTTCTGGTAATGTCGTTTGGGTTGACTAATGTGCCAGCCGCATTTATGGATATGATGAATAGAGTGTTCAAACAATATTTGGACAAGTTTGTCGTAGTGTTCATTGATGATATTCTAGTCTATTCAAAGACGCCAGAAGATCATTTGGAACATTTAAGAATAGTGTTGGAGACATTATGGAAGGAGAAGTTGTATGTGAAATTCACAAAGTGTGAATTTTGGCTTGAGAGGGTGCAGTTTCTAGGGCATGTTATTGATAAGGATGGCATTTCTGTAGATCCGGCAAAAGTAGATGCAGTTAACGAATGGGAACAACCGAAAATGCCAACTGAGGTTCGGAGTTTTATGGGGTTAGCAGGATACTATAAAAGGTTCATTCCGGACTTTTCTAAAATAGCTACTCCGTTAACAAATCTTACAAGAAAGTTGGTGAAGTATGTGTGGACAGAAAAATGTGAGAACAGTTTTCAAGAGTTGAAGAAGAGGTTAAGTGAGGCACCTGTATTGTCCTTACCAGACGATACAGGAAATTTTGTAGTGTATAGCGATGCTTCGCATAAAGGACTGGGTTGCATGTTCATGCAGCATGGCAAGGTTATTGCGTATTCGTCACGTCAATTGAAGGATTATGAGAAGGTCTATCCTACTCATGACCTGGAATTGGCAGCTGTAGTTTTTGTCCTAAAGATATGGATGCATTATCTTTATAGTGAGAAGTGTGAGATATATACGGACCACAAAAGTCTGAAATATATCTTCACACAGAAGGAGTTGAACATGAGCCAGAGAAGGTGGTTAGAGTTAATAAAAGATTATGACTGTGATATTTTATATCATCCGAGAAAGCAAATGTAGTAGTCGATACGCTAAGTAGGAAGGGTAGAGAGAAACTATCAATGTTAACGACTCAGAATGAGTTGGTAATAGCGATGGCAAGAATGGAGTTAGAAGTTAAGTTACCGGAGGAAGTAGTGGAGATCTTATTTTCCATGGAAACCCAACCTACCATAGTGGAGCGGGTTAGGGGAGTACAACTGAGCAACGAGGAGTGCAAGCATATGCAGAAGAGGACAAAAGATGAAGAAAAGACTACGTATAACCTTGATAAGGAGGGATTACTTTATTTTGATGGAAGAATTTGGGTTCCTAATGAACCCAAATTAAAGGAAGAAATTATGATTGAGGCCCATAGTTCGAGGTACTTGATACATCCCGGTAGCACGAAGATGTATCAAGACCTTCGTCAGAACTTTTGGTGGCTGAACATGAAGAGGGAGATAACAGAATGTGTTAGTAGGTGCTTAACTTGTCAAAATGTTAAGGCTGAACATCAACGACCGAGTGGGTTGTTACAACCGTTAGAAATTCCAGAGTGGAAGTGGGAGCTCATCAAAATGGACTTTGTGGTGGGACTTCCAGCAACAAGAAAAGGATACGATGTTATTTGGGTGATAGTGGATTGATTGACGAAATTGGCTCATTTTCTACCAATATGAGTTAGGTATAACCTAGATCAGTTAGCTAAGATGTATGTCAAGGAAATTATTTCCAGACATGGAGTACCTGTTTTGATTGTGTCAGATCGTGATCCACGATTCACATCAAAATTTTGGAGGAGTTTGCAAGAGCAAATAGGAACACAGTTAAGATTGAGTACGGCGTATCATCCTCAGATGGATGGTCAGAGTGAGCGGACAATTCAAACGCTTGAAGATATGTTAAGATCTTGTGTTATGGATTTCAAAGGGAGTTGGGACAAATATCTACCGTTGGTGGAATTTTTGTACAACAACAGCTTTCACGCTAGTATATGCATGTCGCCTTACGAAGCGTTGTATGGGAGGAAGTGCCGGACTCCATTGTGTTGGGATGAGGTGGGTGAACGTCGGATGTTGGGACCTGAGATGGTACAGCAGATGGCAGACGTGGTAAAGTTAATACATACTCGATTAGTTGCGGCTCAAGACCGGCAAAGGAAATATGCAGATCTTCACAAAGAGAATAGAGAATTCGACGTAGGATCTTTTGTTTTTCTAAAAGTATATCCTTGGAAGGGGAAGTTACGTTTTGGAAAGAAAGGAAAGTTAAGTCCAAGGTTTGTAGGACCTTTTGAGATTTTAAGAAGTGTAGGGGAGGTAGCTTCTGAAGTAGCTTTACCTCCAGAAATGGAACGCATTCATAATGTGTTTCATGCGTCAGTGTTGTGTCCTTATAAACTGGACTATAAACACGTGATAGAATACGAAACTATTCAGATAGAGAAGGACTTGTCCTATGAGGAACTTCTAATTTAAACTATTGATAGGAAGGAACAAGTTTTAAGAAATAAGGTAATACCTTCAGTGAAGGTGTTAGGGAGAAACCACAATGCTGAAGAAGCAACGTGGGAGCTCGAAAGTAAAATGAAGGAAGATTTTCCTCATTTGTTTATGTAATTATAAGCTAAGATTCTGGGGACAGAATCCTTATAAGGGGGAGAGAATGTAACGCCCGAGAAAATTGGATTTTTATGACAATTAAATTTTTATTTGATTATGTGAATTAAATGAATTTAATAGATTTCTTTGTGAGTAAGCTATGTGAAGGTCGTTCTATGACCTAGAATGTGCCAACATGGTTAGTATTCTGACTACATGTTAGAAATAATTGTTTGTAATTTCCAAGACGAAAATAATTGTTTATCGAGAAATTTCCGTAAAAACACTATTCATCCGTTTCTGCTCGGGGAATTATTTTGAAATTCCGAGAAACGCGTAATGATAGAATATCGTGATAAGATGGAATATCTGATAATATTTCATTTATGGCAAATGTAACGCCCCCAAAACAGGTATACATCACCCATCTTGAGTCGCCAGATACATAGTACTGAATTCAAATACAACTTAATTATACAACTGTCGTGTACAATACGACAAAACATAAACTCTGAGTTTGAATACAAATATTGTTTACTAGAGAGTATACAAACTCAAAAGGAGTCCTCATTACATTTATTATCACACTATTTCACAGAATAGTGAGGACTACTAATGCACCATCTAGAACCATCACTCTATTCTCCGACTAGTCCCAGCTACGTTCTCATTTTCTGAAGAGAACAGTGAAAGAAAGGGTGAGCTCAACTAGCCCAGTAAGAAATATTATGACTAAGATAATACAGAATAAATTATCATTAGCCTTCAACAGTATTAAACTGATAAAATATAACAAACATCAAGTTTAACTGCAAGAGAACAAGAAATCCATTAGAAGAGTCAAATAGAGAATAAAATCTACAATCTTCTATGATTTAAAAGGTTTTTCATTTCTTTTATCGCTGGGACTCAGCTTAATAAATAATCCACATCATCAAATCATCCCTGCACTACAGGCCAAGGATATTCTTTAGTATCACGTCCACGAATTATCAATGCACTATGGGCCAAAGATAATCGTGTTTTCATCAACGGTCCTGATCATGCCATAAAATAATTCATCTTTGCACCCTTGGCCGAAAAGAATCCATTGTCATAATCATACCAAAAACTATCCATCAATGCTCTACGGGCCAATGAGGATTTTTTTCACATCGTTTGTAACATTACGGTCATGATTACACCGAATAATCCCTGGTCATAATCATACCAAGTCAATCTATGCACTACAGGCCACATATGACTTTCAACATAATATAAACATGAGGATGATGACAATGACACAATATTTAATAAAACAAGTTCAAGAATTAATTTATCCAGGAACCAATAACGTCCAATTTGTCAACATGATACTGCTTTGTGGAGTAAAATTCAAGAATGCTCAGAAGACTATTTACATGAAAAGATACTGGATGAAGCGCAAATATCAAGGATATTCCACTAATTTCATGGATTATAGAAGTCAAAACTTTAACCAACTGAGTATAATAAATAATGGAATAACAAAAGAAATCACCATACATGCGATAGACCGCACAGGCAGGTTATTCCAACAGAATAATAAATAACGGAATCAGGTCCGGCGTAAAACGCACAGACAGGATATTCCAACAGAATAATAAAGACAGAATCGGGTCCGGCGTAAAACACACAGACAGGATATTCCAACAGAATAATAAAGACGGAACTAGGTCCGGCGTAGAACGCACAGACAGGATATTCCAACAGAATAATAAACACGAAAACTAGGTCCGACATAAAACGCACAGACAGGATATTCCAACAGAATAATAAAGATGAAATCAGGTCCGACGTAAAACGCACAGATAGGATATTCCAACAGAATAATAAAGAATGGAATAACAGAAGAATTTCACCAAGTATGCGGTACTTCGCATAGACAGGTTATTCCAACATAATAACAAAGAATGGAATAACAGAAGTTCTCTTCATGAAGACGAAAGAAAGAAATAATACCCCTTACCTTGAAAAGAAGAGTACTGGATATAGGAGTAGTGAAGTAGCAGAATACTTTTCTTCTTTCTCTCTCTAATTTCTCTCTATAATAATTGCTCTAAAGCTTTTGTGAATTGGTGAGATATGAAGGAAGAATGAGCTTCTATTTATAGGAAAATATAGTTTCGATAATTGCACGTTTTGGAGCTCAAAATATTACAGTATAATATATTCCTCTTTTTCTTCATTTTTAATTTAGTCCTGCAAGTATTATCAAACTTGCACCACGTCCCCTAATAGTAAATAATGTGAATAAATAGTACAATCATGTGAATAAATAGTATAATCATGTGAAAAAATTAATTACAGTATAGTACCTTCAACTATACCTCCATTTTTAACTTAGTCGTGCAAGTATTATCAATCTTGCACCACCTCCCCTAATAGTACATGAATGTGAATCAATAGTACACACATGTGAACAAATAGTTATAAGAATGTGAAATAATAGCAATTAATTATTCATTTATCCGATTAATTACCCGATTGGTCAATATAACCCCCAGACATCAATTATTATCGAAATAGATGTCGATTTTTACTAACACTAATAATCCCAACACAATGGAAATATCAATTTCATTTTTAATCAACACAACTTATTCATCATTAATATTATAACCCACAATATTTAACAACCAGATCGTTCCTAGGAAAGAGGGGGCTTTCTGATAAGGATTTCTCCTTATTGGCGCACAATTAGGTGACCAAACCTCTACTTGATAGAAATTTCTAGACATTATCAATATTGCAAATAATAATATGAATAACTTTGTCGTCTCAATTATTGATTTAATAATAATAAATATTATGCAGATGATACTATAACAATAATTGAATCAATAATATGAGAGATATGATGCATCAATTACTGTAGCAATAATTAAGTATAACTGAGTGACTTCTCACGTAAGCCTCAATAATCAATATCGTGTGCTACTATGCAACCACGTGTATTACTGTACTTTTAACACCGGGTGTTTCAACAGTTAACGGTAAAACTTCCGCCGTTATTTTCATAAAATATTTTTGTCGTTTTCTCAATCTGACAATAATTTCGTTTTGGAGTCCACCAATGATTGTATAGTCGTGCGGATATTCTCTGACAAAAAGAATATTCCCCGACCAATCGAATATTATATAACAACTTGTGTACTTTGAAAAATTTATAAATATTACCCACAACTATAACATTATATCAAATCCACACTATAATATTTAAAAAATTATTTTGAGAAAATGAAATATTTATTCATAAAATCTGGGGTCTCACAATCTCCCCTCCTAATGGAATTTTGCCCTCAAAATTTACGTACGTACTTGGTATGTTCAACAGGTGAGGATACCTCGACTTCATTTTAAATTCTAACTCTTGAGGTATAACCTTTGAGTGTTAAATATGATTCTTCTTATCCAAGATATTAACACGTATCTCCTCAAACATTAAATCAGCCGCTATCTCGCCCGGTTCTAAATTAATAATATAGTTCGGGTCGTCCACATATTTACGTAATGTCGATACGTAAAAAAAAGTTATGAACACGCGACATACTTGGCGGTAAAACGAGTCTATAAGCCACAGTTCCTACTCGATTGAGGATTTCAAATGGGTCAATTAAATTGAGGGTTAAGATTTTTTCTCTTCATCAATTCTTGCTTCTAGAATAACGCCCTCTTGAACCTTCTTAATTCTTCACATTCATCAGCTCTGGGTGTGTAGTTTGAACGGCTTTAACTTTATCGATTAAAGTCGATTAATTCTACTCGTATATTCGTTATCTTCACGTGGGTTCCTAGAGTCTTTAACTCTATCTTTGTCATTTGTAAGTCGTACGAAATGGGTCTTTGTGTTAATAACATCGCACTCGTAAACGCATACGATCTTCTAATTAACACGTCAACTACCACGTTCACTTTCCCACGATGGTATTGAATGGTACGATCGTAATCTTCAATAACTCGAGCCAACGTCTTTGGCGCATGTTACGTTCATTTTAGTTGAAGAAATATTTGAGGGTTTAAGAAATGGGTTTTGTATTGGGGTCAATACAAAATTCGATTTCACACTCTAGGGGTAGGCTAAGAAGTCTTTAAGAATACGTCAGGAAATTTATTAACAATATAAATATCATTCAAAACTGTGACCCTCATCCAGGACTTGGATAGTACGTCACATTGATACCTATGAACTTGCCATCATAATTCATGACGTCGCCTACAGAAAATCTGGCTTCGGTGCATTCTATATAAGAAAGTTAACAACGAAAGGACCGGGGCTCTTTACTTATGGCTTCATATGACAATGATTGACTTTAGTGGTTTGGTTGCTTGAATTCGCATAACAGGTTGGTTAGGAATATGAAAAATAACAACCTTACGAAAAGTATGATGAGTAGTTAACAAATCGATTCCTAAAATCGCATCAAATGCAAGTATTTTTAAAGAGGCAAGATCGACACGTAACGTGAAAGTGTTGATTTAAACAAGATTTATAAATAGTGGAGGTAACGAAGGTTTCTCCCAACTAAGTTTAAACAGATTTATCAAAGTCTAACTTCTCTGGAGTTAACTTTAAACATTGAACACAACTAGGTAAAATAAAAGAGTGAGTAGAACCGACATCTAACACGGTATAGACTTCACAAGAGTTTATGACTAATATACCCGTGATAATTTTATTAAGGTTCCTTGTCACGAAAAAAATGCCCTCTCTTAAACTACCGGTTTTGACTTTTCTGGGATGACCTTTGGTGCCTCCATCCTAGCTGAACTTGTCTTCGGTGAACGACAAAATCAGGCTAAGTGACATTCTCTTCCACAATTATAACATGCTTTGGACGGCATCGCGCAGTTTGGACTGATGTGTCCCTCCACTCCGCATTTGAAGTATATGATAAGTGGTCGTTCTCCTTCCTTAACAACGGGTACTGGTGCTGACGTCTTTCCATCATTGTTGAATCTCTTCTTCTTGAAATGTCCATTCTTATTGTTTTGACCATGATTACCACTGAAGTGGTTACCATTTCTAGCATGTTGATTCCCTCCATACTTATTGTCACCGCTTTGATGACTGTTATCACTGGTATTATCATTTTGTCGGCTGCTCTCTTTTGGTTACGTTGACTCGTTATCGCGCTCCACTAATTGAGCCCTATTTACAACATCTGAATACAAACATAGTTTATGAGAAATAAGATATTGACGTATCTCCGGCTTCAAACCTCTTAAAAATATTCGTGTCATTCACTCCTCATTATTGACCAAATGGGATGAAAATCGGGATAACTCTGCAAATTTAGCCTCGTATTGCGACACGGTCATATTGTTTTGTTCCAACTTGATAAACTCCACCTCCTTCATGCGACGAATACTTTCAGGAAAGTACTTGTCGTTGAACAGCTCTTGGATCTTCTCCCAATACATCTTTAGTGCATCAGGCTGGGTACGTTTTACAGATTCCCACCAGTAATCTGCCTATTCACGCAACATAAAGGTGTTGAAGGGAACCTTTTGTTCCTCGGAGCATCCCAAGACATCAAATATCTTGGTGATCTACTTTATCCACGCTTTCGCCTTAAGTGATTTTAGTTTTCCAATAAACTCTGGTGGTCCCAGCTCCTTGAACTGTTTAGCGGCGACCGCCCGAGAGTTTCTAGTGTTTCCACCTACATTTTGGACAGGAGTCGCTCTCGCCTAATGTTACATGAATTGCATAAAGCCTCTGAACATTCCATCATTCATCATTTGGTCAGTGTTGTTGTTTGCATGAGAATTGTCGTCTTCCTGATGCACATTATTCTGATTGTTGATCTGTGGAGACTCAACGGTCTCTTGTTCTCCATTGCTATTCTCAATATTCTCAGATGCCATTTTCAAATACTGCCACAAAACAAAGGTTAATTGACATGCAACATATTATCTCTATACTCTGACCGACCAATTAAATACCAAATAAACTTAGGTAGGTCATACTAGCGAAGGAATTCTCCTTTTCTCCCCTCCTAGTTCTTGTCTCACATCTTAGCCAGGGATCATATCCCTAAGCTTTGATACCAACTGTGACGCCCCCAAAATAGGTATACATCACCCATCTTGAGTCGCCAGATACATGGTACTGAATTCAAATACAACTTAATTATACAACTGTCGTGTATAATACGACAAAACATAAACTCTGAGTTTGAATACAAATATTGTTTACTAGAGACTATACAAACTCAAAAGGAGTCATCATTACATTTATTATCACACTATTTTACATAATAGTGAGGACTACTAATGCACCATCTAGGACCATCACTCTGTTCCCCGACTAGTCCCAGCTACGTTCTCATTTCCTGAAGAGAACAATGAAAGAAACGGTGAGCTCAACTAGCCCAGTAAGAAATATTATGACTAAGATAATGCAGAATAAATTATCATTAGCCTTCAACAGTGTTAAACTGATAAAATATAACAAACATCAAGTTTAACTAAAACGAAACAAACAATCCATTAGAAGAGTCAAATAGAGAATAAAATCTACTATCTTCTATGATTTAAAAGGTTTTTCATTTCTTTTATCGATGTGACTCAGCTTAAAAAATAATCCACGTCATCAAATCATACCTGCACTACAGGCCAAGGATATTCTTTAGTATCACGACCATGAATTATCCATGCACTACGGGCCAAAGATAATCATGTTTTCATCAACGGTCCTGATCATGCCATAAAACAATTCATCTTTGCACCCTTGGCCGAAGAGAATCCATAGCCATAATCATACTAAAAACTGTCCATCAATGCTCTACGGGCCAATGAGGATTTTTTTCACATCGTTTGTAACATTACGGTCATGATTACACTGAATAATCCCTGGTCATAATCATGCCAAGTCCATCTATGCACTACAGGCCACATATGACTTTCAACATAATATAAACATGAGGATGATGACAATGACATAATATTCAATAAAACAAGTTCAAGAATTAATTTATCCAGGAACCAATAACGTCCAATTTGTCAACATGATATTGCTTTATGGAGTAAAATTCAAGAATGCTCAGAAGACTATTTACATGAAAAGATATTGGATGAAGCGCAAATATCAAGGATATTCCACTAATTTCATGGATTATAGAAGTCAAAACTTTAACCAACTGAGTATAATAAAGAATGGAATAACAAAAGAAATCACCATGCATGCGATAGACCGCACAGGCAGGTTATTCCAACAGAATAATAAATAACGGAACCAGGTCCGGCGTAAAACGTACAGACAGGATATTCCAACAGAATAATAAAGACGGAATCAGGTCCGGCGTAAAACGCACAGACAGGATATTTCAACAGAATAATAAAGACGGAACTAGGTCCGGCGTAGAACGCACAGACAGGATATTCCAACAGAATAATAAAGATGAAATCAGGTCCGACGTAAAACGCACAGATAGGATATTCCAATAGAATAATAAAGAATGGAATAACAGAAGAATTTCACCAAGTATGCGGTACTTCGCATAGACAGGTTATTCCAACATAATAACAAAGAATGGAAAAACAGAAGTTCTCTTCATGAAGACGAAAGAAAGAAATAATACCCCTTACCTTAAAAAGAAGAGTACTGGATATAGGAGTAGTGAAGTAGCAGAATACTTTTCTTCTTTCTCTCTCTAATTTTTCTCTATAATAATTGCTCTAAAGCTTTTGTGAATTGGTGAGAAATGAAGGAAGAATGAGCTTCTATTTATAGGAAAATATAGTTTCGATAATTGCACGTTTTGGAGCTCGAAATATTACAGTATAATATATTCCTCTTTTTCTTCATTTTTAATTTAGTCCTGTAAGTATTATCAAACTTACACCACCTCCCCTAATAGTAAATAATGTGAATCAATAGTACAATCATGTGAATAAATAGTATAATCATGTGAAAAAATTAATTACAGTATAGTACCTTCAACTATACCTCCATTTTTAACTTAGTCATGCAAGTATTATCAATCTTGCACCACCTCCCCTAATAGTACATGAATGTGAATCAATAGTACACACACGTGAACAAATAGTTATAAGAATGTGAAATAATAGCAATTAATTGTTCATTTATCCGATTAATTACCCGATTGGTCAATATAACCCCCAGACATCAATTATTATCGAAATAGATGTCGATTTTTACTAACACCAATAATCCCAACACAATGGAAATATCAATTTCATCTTTAATCAACACAACTTATTCATCATTAATATTATAACTCACAATATTTAACAACCAGATCATTCCCAGGAAAGAGGGGGCTTTCCGATAAGGATTTCTCCTTATTGACGCGCAATTAGGTGACTAAACCTCTACTTGACAGAAATTTCTAGACATTTTCAATATTGCAAATAATAATATGAATAACTTTGTCATCTCAATTATTGATTTAATAATAATAAATATTATGCAGATGATACTATAACAATAATTGAATCAATAATATGAGAGATATGATGCATCAATTACTGTAGCAATAATTGAGTATAACTGAGTGACTTCTCACATAAGCATCAATAATAAATACCTTGTGTTACTATGCAACCACGCGTATTACTGTACTTTTAACACCGGGTGTTTCAACAGTTAACGGTAAAACTTCCGCCATTATTTTCATAAAATATGTTTGTCGTTTTCTCAATCCGACAATAATTCTGTTGTGTGGTCCACTAATGATTGTACTGTCGTACGGATATTCCCCTACAAAAAGAATATTTCCCGACCAATCGAATATTATATAACAACTTGCATACTTTGCAAAATTTATAAATATTACCCACAACTATAACATTATATCAAATCCACACCATAATATTTAAAAAATTATTTTGAGAAAATTAAATATTTATTCATAAAATCTGGGGTGTCACAGCAAACGCAGTTTTCGCCTGCGGACTTAAAACATAAGGGTTGAGTATATTGATTTCCAGAAGCAATGATGTTAGGGTTAATTCGAGTATTATATTTTTGGTGATACTTTTTAGTATCTATGTATAATATGTTGAGTAAATACGAAGTACAATATGATTATTGTACGAGTAGTATATGGATATAATACGTGAATTATACGTATGTGATACGATTCGTATTATAGAATTAAGTTAAGATTTAATGACTAATTCATTTGAGTTGGATTATTAATTAATCCAATCATTTAAATGACCAAGGCCCAATGTTAATTTAGTTAAGCCCTAATTCATTAAAATCGAACTGTGGGTCGAACCGGTGGGGCACCGAATGGGTAAATCCCATGGGGCAACCCATGGGATGTCACATGGGGTGGTGGGCCGACCATTTTGGTGTGGAAGCCAAGCATAAGGCTTGGTCAGCAAGTGTTTTACTTGGTGACCACACATGAATAGTAAGGAGGTGGTGGTTTAAGTCTAAATTGCCATCCATTCTAGTTTTTTATAAATAGAAAGCTAGGTTGATTCATTTGGGAGTTTTCAACTTGCCAACCTTAGATTATTGAGAGAGAAAGAGAGCTATACTTGCAAATCATACACTTTGGAAGCTTGATCTTAGAGTTTTCCAAGAAAGAAAACTAAGAGTTCTTAAGGTATAGTCCTTACCTTTCATCTCCATCTCTTTTAGATTTTCTTTCATCTTAGAGAATCATAGAATGGGTGGTATATGTCTTGTGTGAGGATTTAGAGTTGACTTACCATAGATTCAATCTCTATAAGTCATGAGATTATAAGAATCATAAGTTGTGAACCATAAAAATATTGATAGTTGAGATCGATTGTTGATAAAAAAAATTGAACTTCATCAATAAGTTAGTATATGCATCTTGTTTGGTTAGGAGGTAGATATGAAATCCATGGAGTATTCCATGTGATTTGGCTTAGAGAACATTAGTAACGAAGTTATGGCAAATTTTATGGAAATAGACGTTAAACGTCGAAAACATAGAATTCCGGAATAGTAGTAGAAAGTTGTCGTGAGACTTGAAAACATTAGTTTTCAATTTCAAAACGTGAGATAGGGTGATTAAGAGTTGTGGGTTCGAGAATCGTCGGATTCCGACTTAAAATGAAGAAAACGAACATTGAACACTCATTAACGTTTCTGAACGTATATAAAATGAACTTAATAGTGAATTTTGTGTTAGCGGATTCAAAAGTGTAGAATTCTTATATGAATGCGTAGGGTATGTCATTTATGATGTGTAGGCTTTTGAATGGACCAAATCGGGCTTATAACGAAGAAGTTACGGCCCCAGGAATTTCACACAGATTTTTAAAACTGCTGAGAATCTGGTACTGAGGTCTAGCGCCTCGGCGCCAGACGTAGTGTAAAAAGCCACGCCGCAGCACCAGTTATGGCAGAGAAAAAAATAAAAATGTTTGGAGACTCGCACCGCAGCGCGAGAGTTTGTACATGGACTCGTGCCGCAGCGCCAAGTCCGGGCAAAAACCTCTGGAGAGTGGCGCCACAGCGCCACTAGAATGCTTATGATGTCGCGCCGCAGCGCGAGTTCAAGGTTTTTGATAGTAACTTAGGTTTTGAACTTCAGTAATTTCGAGACCTACCTTAGTTGAGTTTATATACTCAATGAATGTACTAAGACTAATCCTATATTACCTATACTAAGGTATATGGTATGAAACCTAGGAATGTAATGCATGTTAACAAGATATGTGTGATGAACAAAGTTGGTACCTTATCAACGATGTTTGAGTCCGGTTAATAAACGTTAGTTGATCGATAAACTGGGACGAAGGGTAATAAGTCATGTTGACTTTAATGAAGATATTAAGTTAACAAAGACATAGAAGAGATAGACGCTTGTAGGAATAATGTGAATAGTTGTTTGATGGCTAATTACAGTGTGCTATGTGAATATATCATGTAGATTCTGTAAAGGCTGTGGTCAGTCGAGAAAGTTATTTGAAGACGCTGAAAGGCAAGTTTTCTTAACGCTTGTCTAACTTGCATGTTAGCCAAGATTTATGTGATTTGTTCAACTGAATTACAAGACTTGTTTTAAAGAAATGGTTGATGTCAGATTTTAACTCGGCTATACTATTCGTAATATATAGATTGATTATTATTCATATAATTCTATATAGAAATGTTAACACTATCCTATGCCAAGTAATTGGTATGGACGTGAAGGTAAGGTTTGTCTATGAACAAACAAAAGTATTTTTCATCGATTATTAGATGGGCACGCGAGTTTGCCAAAAATATTAAACGTAAATACGTTTAATAAATGAGTGTTGATCAACATAGAGTACTATAGGATGATCACCTAGAAGTGCTCGTAAGTTATACGGATGAACGGCCTTAGTGCTGTGGACTCCTTTTCAAATATAGAAACTGAAATTGACTGTTCATGGTCTATCGACCGGTTCAGAATTCCTAATCTATTCTATACTTTGGGAATTGATGTTATGAACTGTTAGAGTATTATTGATTCATAATACTTTATAACTATTATTCAGTTATATTGGAATTGTTATATAATTCATGAATGTGGTATTCCTGTTATCCTTGATTAAACTTGTTGAGCTGTCATGCTCATTTCTTGCGTGAATTATATAACTGCAGTTAAAGATTAACGTACTGTGAATGCCAAGAGAGATAAGGGCACAACTAAGATGGATGCTTAGGCATTGTGTAATAGTTTAGTAAGTTTGTATGTATTATACATTATAAACAATGAACGATGTAACCGGTTTATGAACCTGGGAAGGATTATACTTTGATTATAATAAGAGGATAGTAATTACCTTCATTTTGTTGTATTTCAATGGAATAATTGTATGGATGTTAGTGCAGTGGAGCACAATCTGTCGGGTTAGAAGATACCCGGATTTGGGGGCGTCACAATGTTGGTCTCGATAATCTTGCCAAGAAGCTCATCAAGGAAAAAGAACTTCTGTTAGAGGAGAATAAGGATCAGGAGACGACAATTCTCGTTCTTGAAGACAAGATCTCCAGATTACACGTTCAAATGATGATGTTGATTCGGGAGAACAACACTTTGGGGAAAGAATGTGCCGACGCCAAGTAGCTGGCCATCAAGGAGTGTGAAGAATCGCCCGCCCTTATCGACAAAATCATGACCCAGTTTGCTGAAGGTTATGAGGGTTATCGGGAGAAGGCTTGGGCAAAGCTGATTGCTGTTGGGCTCAATGCTGCTATCCTCGACTCCTTTGACGAAGAGTCCGAAGCCGAGGATGATGGTCCCAAATAATAGTTTCTTTTAGGATTTTTATGTATAACTTTTGTAATCTTTTTTCATTCCTTTATTTGTAACTTTCTCGATCCATTATGCTTGTAACTTTACCGATCAGTTATGTTGTTTCCAACTTTCTGATCGGTTTTGTTCGAAGCTTATCTGATCGAATTTGTAAAAACTTATGGATATAAATGAAGTACAAAATTTTCCTGAAGAGAAATTCTCATTTATTTCATTGATAAATAGAATAATTTACATAAGTAAAGGAAAGAACAACATTACTTTTACTGGTAATATTTTCTAAGTCTTCCAGCATGTCATGTATTCTTTAATTTCAAACCGTCCATTACTCGAAGCCATGACTACTAATTGGTCATGGTTTTGCCGATGACATGACAGCTAATTGGGAATGGTTTTTCAAAACTGCCCAGATTTTAAAACTTTGGTGGAGGAGGCACATGGGATAATAATGAAATCGGCTCATCTTTGTTGAAGCTTACAGTTAAATCTTCGTTGATCTCCTTTTCTTGGTGCCCAATTGTTTCCTCTCTTTCAATATCTTGTGGCTCATCTAGTTGCAGATTTTGTTCGAGCTCACCATCAGTCTCAGAATCCATGTCATAGGGCCAAGTGTATTGAGGAAAAATGTTCGAGGCATTAAGTAGTTGTTCCATCTGGTTCGCAAAATTTTTACTCAATATCTCTTGATTAATCTTCCTCTCCTCACTTAAAGCTATATACTTGGATAGAATTTCCACAAAATTAGAATGTTCTTCCTGTTGTAGTGGAGTTGGACAAGAGAACTCAGGTGAATATGTTGGATTTGGAAAATAAAATTGATCTTGATACGTATGGCTCCATGAAAAATTCAGGTGATACCCCCAATCCTGATAATAGTTGTTAGGATAAGCATAATTGTTGGGTTAATCACCGCCAAATGGTATCAGCTCGAAACTGGTGGTGCATTAATGACTCGGATAATTTCCAGCACAATAATCATAAATAACCGCCACACTTTGACGGCGTTGTGCTAAAAAGCGTCCAACCTCCTCGAAAGTGTCTCAATTTGTGCTGACAATGCAGAAAGTGTCGCGAGTCCATTAATCTCCACTGCCCTTGGCTTAGTCATTCTCGTATACGACCATTGATAATTAAATTCAACCATGGTACCTGAAAAGGAAAAAAAATAGAAATAGAATTAAATTAGGTAAACATAAATAAATAAAACGTTTAAATTAAAACTAATTTGATAAAAATTAACAAATATTGGAAAATATTATTAAATTAATTCCCTAGCAACGACGTTAAAAACTTATTGGGTAAATTCTAAATACGCACAACACGCAAGTATACGTGGTTAAAAAGTAATAAAGTGTAAGTAGAATATCATTTCCACGAGGAATTATTAATACAAATCGCCAAATACTAACTCTTAATCAACTAATTTTATTTAAACAATCAATTTAAGATTATGAATTATATTATTTAATTACACTAATTCTAATTACCACTAATTAAAAATCAGATTGTGGAGATTTAAGATCACGACTTCACTTATTGTTTCACTTAAATTAATACACTTCTTATCAATTATGCTCACTATTCTGAATTGTTAATCAAGAACACATAAGTAAATATGATCATCTCTCAATGCATCACACCCAAATCAACTTCGATCCACAGATGATAGAATTAAGAAGAACACCCTAATTAAATAATTCACTATATCTCTATGTGAATTATAATTAAAAAGAATTTTAAGCACAAGTTCTTTATGTAATTACATGCAATGTATATCTCTATCCCAGACATAAATTGTGTATTCCAACGCCATACAGAAAACACAATCACATGCTATTATGATCAGATCTAAATCTATAATTGATCTCTCGAGTACATATAGATTATCACGTTAATTATTAGCTACGTAATTAAGTAATTCATCACAAAACATAATAGACAATCGAAGAATACTCACAATAATTAATAAAGAAGCATGCTAAAATAAACTATGAAATACAATCCATTGTAATCTTAAATAGAAGATTTAGTTCATGATTAATGAATTAAAACTAAGAATCCACAATTGAATAAACATTAAAAGAAAAAAATAGAAGAAGAGAAAAAGATAGAATCTGTTGTCTGCAGATTTGATGCTCCCGGCCCTCCTTGCTCTTACTTTGAATCTTCAATGGTCTCCAAGTTGCTTCAATCTCCAAATCTCATAAAAACTAGTGTTTTGGTCCTAATCTTCTCTAATCTAATCTAATGAAATCATCCCCCAATCCAAGTTATAATCAAGTATTTATAGTTCTAATGGAAACCCTAGCAAGTTAGGCAACTAACAATCCTATTCTAGCTCAAATTGGACAACATAACACCCAAATCAGCTCTCTTCCCACCGATCGACGCGCCCAACACTGCTACTAGGCCAATTTGGGCACGCTCCGCGCTATAGTAGCAGAAATTCTAATATTCTGTCGCATCCCGTGCCACTCTGGGCATGCCCCGCGCCGCTCTATTTTCTGTTGCGATGTCCTTTGGTAAAACAGGCATAATTTTTTATCTGCTGGGAGTTACGGGGCCTGATGAGTGCATATTATTCATTTATTTAATTCCTTTATGTTTAGTTTTAATTCATATTTCATGTGTATATGAGCTTATTAATGTGTTTAATAATTTCAGGAAGAATTGGACCTGAAATAAGGAAAAGGGTAAAATTGTAGGGTTTTTAGCATTAAGTTGGATACATCGTCTTGGCTTGGGACTTGGATTTTATTGTAGAGCTCTTCCTAAGCTTTCTGGAACATCGTGAATCGTCCCAATCGGAGTTTGTATGAAGAAGTTATGATCTTTTTACCAAACGAAAGTTGAACCTCAAAGTTTGGATGTTGCAATTTGCATATCAGTCACTTGGAGCCTGATTTCGACCATGATCCAACTAGAATATATCAAATTTCAAAGAATGAAGGTTGTAGATCTCGTCGATATCTATATTTTGATAGGTAGCAGGCCCCGTAACTCTTCCCGAATCAAAAGTTATGCTTGTTTTACCAAAGAAAGTCGCATCAGGAAATGAAAATTCACCCCAGCGAATTTGATCAGGAAAATTGGAAAATCTTGGATTTTTGGAAAGTTTCTAAAAGCAGATTTTGGCAGACTTCTACATGGAATTGGATTGATATTTCTATTAGCCTTATGATTTCCTTTATACTAAGATTTATTTCCAAATTGAATTATATTTCTTTATGGAAACTAGTTATGATTTGTAATTCCTTTTAGGATTTGGATTTCTAATTCCCATAGGATTTAGGACTTTGTCTAGCACTATAAATAGAGGATGATAGTCAGGGTTTTATTCATTTAATCATCGGGTTAAATGCTTTCTAGGTCACTGTACTATAGGTCGACTTACAAATGGGTCACTGAACATTTTTTTCTTACAGTCAACTCACTGAACTCGATTTATCTAACTAAAAGTTAAAAAACCGTTAAACTCGTTTGACTGTTAACGGAAAGTACACATCAGCTGCTGAGTGTCCGTTACAAGTTGATGTGGCGCCACTTGTGTGACATGGCAGTAATTACGTGGATTTCTAGAAAAATTTTTATGAAAAAAACGTTTTGAATTATAATATAAATTATAAAATTTTTAAAAAATTTAAATTAAAAAAAAATTTCAAATTCGGACATTAAATTTAGAATTGAATCAATTTGGTGATAATTTTTTTTTTCTTTTCTAACTAGGATAATTAAATTTATACTTTTACATGCAAATAATTTTAAATTTTATCGAATAATTTTTATTTTAATTTTATCAAATAATTTTTAATGTATTTTTAATGTAATTTTAATTTTATCAAATAATTTTTTTTAAAATTATATAAATTTTAATTTTATAATTTAATTTAACTAAATTTAAGAAATAATTGTTTTTGTTAAAAAAACATAATTTTTTTAGAAAAATGCAATTTTTATTATTTTTGTAATAAAAATAAAATAAAAAATGCAGTTTTTTTTATAAAAATAAAATAAAAAATGCATTTTTTTAATAAAAATAAAATAAAAAATGTAGTTTTTTTAATAAAAATAATATAAAAATGAAATTTTTTTATAAAAAAATAAAAAACGCAGTTTTTTTAATAAAAAAAATAAACAATGCAGCTTTTTTTTATAAAAATAAAATAAAAAGCGTAAGTTTTTTTTAATAAAAAGTAATTATTATATTATTAAAAAAAGTGCATTTTAATTATTTTTATTAAAAAACTGCGTTTTTTTTAGTAAGAAACTACATTTTTATTTAAAAAAGTTTTTGAATACATTTTAAAAAAAATACATTTTAATAAAAATAAATATTTTTAATAAAAAATTCACATAGTTTTTATTCATTGTCACTAAATACCTTAGTTTTTTTATATTTATTAAAAAATGCAGTTTTTTATACCATAGTTTTATTTAAAAAATGCAATTTTTTATTAAAAAAATGCGGCTTTTTATAATAAAAATAATTTAAAATGCACTTTTTTTAATAAAATAATTATTATTATTTATTGAAAAAAGTACGTTTTTTTATTAAAAAACTGCATTTTTTTTCATTAAAAACCAGCATTTTTTTATTTTTTTAAAAAAAATTGCGTTTTTTATTTAAAAAATAAAAAAATTCATTTTTTAATAAAAAAATATTGTGCTTTTTTAAATAAAATTAATTATTTCTTAAATTTATTTAAATTAAATTATAAAATTAAATTTTGTATAATATTAAAATAAAAATTATTTGCTAAAATTAAAATTACAATAAAAATTATTTGATAAAATTAAAATAAAAAGTATTTGATAAAATTAAAATAAAAAGTATTTGATAAAATTAAAAATTATTTGCATGTAAAAGTACAAATTTATTTATCAAAAGAAAAAAAAATTATCACCAAATTGACTCAATTCTAAATTTAATGTCCGAATTTGAAAAGATTTTTAAATTTAAAATATTTTTAATTTTATAATTTATATTATACTTTAAAACATTTTTTCATAAAAAGTTTCTTAGAAATCCACATAATTACTACCACGTCACACAAAAAGGCACCACATCAGCTTGTAACAGACTACTTAGCCGCTGATGTGTACTTTCCGTTAACAGTCAAACGAGCTTAACGGTTTTTTTAACTTTTTGTTAGAAAAATCGAGTTCAGTGAGTTGAATGTAAGAAAAAAAAGTTCAGTGACTCATTTGTAAGTTGACCTATAATACAATGACCTAGAAAGCATTTAACCCTTCAATCATCTACTACATTTTCTCATCTACAACATTGGAGGATTGAAGACATGAGCTTAGTTCTTTTTATTCAGTTTTATGGGATGTTAAACCTTATTTATAATTAATGGTTAATTGAGCATTCATTATTTATTCATTCTCACATGGAATTCATTCTTGATAATCTGATTTAATTTCTGAATGCTATTTGGCTTAACTGATTTGATTTCTGCAGGATTGAATTGGTTACCAAATATCATATGCTAAATCAAGGAATAATATTACGTGTAATTGATATTGTTTCTAATCACAAGTACTAATTGGTAATATCTGATTGTGGACAAGCTTTTGAGTATTGCTATGATTATCATAAGACAAGTTAAACTATCCGAGCTTATGTGTTTGTTGCTTGGAATAGTCTAATTCCCTAGTTCTTAATGCTACTATTATGTTAAATCTAGAGAGTTTATTATAGGTTATATAATTGTTAGAATCTTGTGAAGAGCTTGTTTCATTGAGTGACAATCTAAGGGGAGTTTCGGGTAGCAGAGCTTGTTGTTACCTAGGGCTATTAGTTTCATTGAATGGTAAATAATGTTACACTTGATTAATCTATTATTGTAAAAAGGTGATACTTAACTGAAGAACTGAAGCTTTTTATTTATTGTTTATTCTTATTAGTTTATTCTTGTTAATTTAATTAATTAATTCAAAATCCCATTTTCATTAGAAATCATAGGATAAATATAAAACAAATCATTCTCTATGGGATCGATCCTTGCTTACTATTGTGCTAATTATTTAAATTTGTAAAGTGAAAGTGAGGTTAATTTAGGAGTGTAAACGACAGCTCCCAGGGCCTGCCACCTATCAAATTGAAGATATCGACACGATCTACAAGTTTCATTCTTTGACAATTGATAGATGCAAGCCGGATCAAGATCGAAATCGGGCTTGAAGTTGATACTATATAAATTGCAAGCAGGACAACTCTGAGCTTTGATCTTTGTTGATAAAAAAAGCCATGACTCTCACATTCGAGCTCTGATTGGGATGATTCAAGATGTTCCAGAAATCTACGAAGTAGATCTACAATAAATTTCAAGTTCCAAGCCAAGAACATGCATCCAACTTGGTGTTAAAAGCCCTGCAATCTTCCCTTCTTGCATTTGCTTGCATATTTTAGTCCAAAAGATGTCCGAATTGCTTTTCCTTGCTTCCTCATGGCAATGTCATGTCGTATCCTACAAAATAACATAAAATGTATGTAATGCACACATAACACTTAAAACCCAACCAAAAGACTAAGCTTAACGCACCTTGATTCCTGGATATAAAATCCTTTCATCATATACCCCCAAACTTAAACATTTGATTGTCCTCAAGCAAAAACACAAAAGAACTAAAAATAAACAAACTAACTCAACTAAAATTATGCATATGCATGATCTATTTCCTAATATACCTACGAACCCAGTAATAAATCAGTATGATATATAACAATAGGCCTCAAAGATACCAATGATACTCAAACAATATATCCAATCAAATCAAGGTCCATAACTCTAACCAGTTAGTCAAATCAAACATGTCATCACCCATGTTGTGCGTGTGTGCTTGTTAACCATTCTAACCAACCACGGTTCAAGATAATCACATAACAAACTACTTAGAAGGAAATTTTTAGTTTCAATTCAATTACTTCTGTGAACATGACAACTCCTATTAAAACTAAGCAATTACGAAGTCTAAGGGTAAGTACAGGATTTATTTCTACCTTTATTCAACCACAAGGGCATTTTTGCTCTTTCTCGTGTTTACAATTGACTGTGCAACGTCGAGTTCTCTTAGGCTTTTCAATGATACCCATTAATGAGCTTTCGACCAATGACTCCCAAACCAGATGGCTTTAAAGCACTAGGTATAAAGACACTCCCTAGGGCGTACTTACTCAAGTAACAAAGGTCACAAAACCAAACTAGTCAATGTATTTATTTATATATTTTTTTTCTTTATTTTCCATTTTTTCATCATTTTTATCCTTTCCTTTCTTGTTTTTTGTATATATATATATATATATATATATATATATATATATATATATATATATATATATATGTGTGTGTGTGTGTGTGTGTGTGTGTGTGTATATATATATATATATATATATATATTACATATATATATGTATATATCCTATATATTCTCTCAAACTCAAGCTTTTACGTCATTCCAACCTTTACCGCCAGTTCACTAATTTCCTTCAATTTTAACTAAAATTTTCCCCCAGAAACAAATTATGAAATCATTAAACCAAGTGGATTAAAACGGTTAAACTTTAAGTACTAACTAACCGGTTACATAAGTTTCAGACAGGCTTAGATTATCATCATGATTAAATTAGAACTCATCATCAATTATCAACAATGTTCAAGTTAACATGCAAAACCAATCTTACCATAGGCTGAGCTAAGACCACACCAACCGATAGCACAGATTCATGCAAAAAATGTGATTATACTACATGAACACATACTAATGCAACACATATATGAATATGCAATTAACTACCATGTATTATGTTGGGAAATTGCATATTTAAATTTGATGTTGAAAGTAAATATTAATGATTATATGTAAAGTCCTTCAAGGAATACATGTATAAGGACTTAGTAGTAGATCAAACTTGTTAGGTTGATCTGAGCTTTAATGTTTATCATTCTGTAAATGAATGTATTGAAGAAAAGATCAAAGCTGTTATGTTGGTCTATGTCTTGAGATGTAATAGATAGGCTTAAACAGAATCGTAGTCTATCGAGCTGATCAAAAGATTGCAGAAGCCAAGGCAGAATCGTAGAGCATTAAAAATTGCAGTGTGTATGCTTTTGAGGGCCTCTCCCAGAACCGTGGAGTGGTCCAAACGCCTGCCCAGCCAACTCAAAGATCGTAGTGTGCTCTCGGAAGCGTAGAGTCTGAAAATCAAGCAAGCAAAGATCATAGTCTACCAGTGCTTAAGAGAAATCGTAGTGTTCTCTTCTATCAGTACCGGATCAAGAACCAATGTGGAAGGACACCACGATCATAATCGTAGAGCATCATCTGTCTGTATCAGAAGCATCGAGCTTTGTCCATTTGTTTTAGCATTGCCCATTTGTGTAATGGATTATAAACGTTGAAATCCTAGGGAGTCCCAATGACACAACAGTCATCCTTAGTATATAACAAAGAGACGTATTGAAGAAGCTAAGGAAAGTATTATGGGTCAGCACAAAACACCTTATCAGGTGTTAGGTGAGATAGCAGTCTGTTGTGTCAATGGGGTCAGATGGCTAAACAGAAGATTTACAGAAAGTCACCATCAGTTCTTAGAAATGTCAAATGCAATTAATGCTTCAACGGATGTCTTCCAACAGATGCATTTCAAAGACACCTTATATACAAAACAGAAAGAGATGCAAGAAAAATAAGCAAGCATACAACTAAACATTGAAGAACACTCAACGCTCAACTCTACGATCTGAAAATAAAGCTTGCTCAGCTACTCAGTTCTTTCGAACACAAGCTTAACAGGAACTGAGTAGCATCATTCAAGAACTCAACTATCTTTAAGTGAAGTAAGAAGTGTAAGACCCCAATTTATTATAAATAAATTAAATTTTCCTCTATTCATTATTCTAAAATAATAAGGTGTTAAATTGATATAATACTTCGGTTATGGGTAAAATGTGAAAATTTTTACAAAATAAACAAGTGGTTATAAAATAATCATTGTTGTCGGGGAATATTCGTTTGGTCGTGGAATATTATTTTTATCGGGAATATTCGTACGACGACGCAGTCAATTGTGGGCCCCATAACAGAATAACGGTAGGATGAAGAAAATGACAAATTTTGGTTTTTATAAATAACGACATAATTTTTACCATTAACAATGTTGGATAATTGGTGGTTAAAATACAGTAATACGCGTGGTTGTACAGTAGCACACGGTATTGCACAGTATGGTTGAATTATTGATTCGTACTTAAGAAGGAACTACTCAATAATTGTTACAGTAGTTACTGTTCATTATTTTATTATATTGATTCAATAATTACTGCATTGTTAGTTTATATTATTATTGTTTCAATAATTGTCACTGCACAGTATTTCTCATTATCAGATCAATAATTTATATTATTTGAATAATATTATTAGATAGCATTATTGGCAATGTCTAGAAAGTTCTGTCAAGGAGAGGTTTGGTCATCTAATTGCGCGTCAGTAAGGAGAAATCCTTATTAGAAAGACCCCTCTTTCCTGGGAACGGCCTGGTTGTCATAATTGTGATTCTGTAATATTATTTAAGAATAATTAATTATTGATTCATATGATAAAGAAATATTTATTTGATGTGGATATAATTGATGAATATATTATTTTATGTGGATATAATTGAAGAAATTAATGCTGAGGATGTTTTATCAGTATTTTGTCGGACTGGAAGAATTAAAAATCATCCGTTTGTGGATTTCGGATAATTTCTGTTTGGAATTTGGAACAATTTTCTTCTGCAAAGTTGTAGAGAATTGAAATTCCTATAAAAAGTCACGAGATTCGAATTTTCTGACAAAGGGGCTATTTATTGTGAATTATTGAAGTTCTAGGGGTACTAAAATAATTGATTTTTGAAAGTTAAATTATTTTTTTTATTTCAAAAACATTTTTTTTATTTTTTTCTAGAAGGTGGGCATGTGGGAAATGCAAAAATCAGATTCCTTGGTGGTGGGCTTGAATATTTGGTAAATATTAATATTTTATTAATTTAGTCTCCTTTGGCGTTCTAGCATTTTTCTATAAATAGAGGGCTAAGTTAGAATTGAAAATCACACCAGAAACAAGATTTCTCTCTTTCTCTCTCTATATTATCGAGCATATTCTTGTGAGTATACTTTGAGTGTTGCTATACGGTGCGAGTTTCTGTCAGCACTATACCCGAAATTCAGTCAGAAATACGGTTATTTTGAGGTAAGGGATGTTATTTCTTTCGCAAATGGTATTATTTTCTTCAATATCATTATGCCAAAATATTGGTTGAACTTTTTATCAAATTTGGAACTTTTTGTGTCGAGGTTACTATTCACGCATACGGCACTATTCACGTATACGACACTATTCACGAATACTGCACTATTTATCGAAAAATAAAAAAATTTCTTTTTGTCCAAGATGTCTATTTTGGCTACTATCTTTGATTGTATCCATGTTTTGATCGTTATTTTTGAATTCTGCTTCAAAATTGGTTATTATGGAGTATTATTGATCTTGGATAAAACTGTTATATGAATCGCTAATATTTGTCCTTCTATCTCACTGGATTCGTTCTTAAAAATATTTTTCATCATCCTCAGTCCTTAATGATGATATTATTGAATATCTTTGGCCTGTAGTGCAAAGATAAATGATTACTGATGAATATCTTTGGCCCGTAGTGCAAAGATGAATAGGTATTGAGATGAACATGACCAACCGGTGATATAAATGAATATCTTTGGCCTGTAGTACAAAGATGATTAAAGATGTATATTGATTGTTGTTACAAGGATAAAATATTGATGATGGACTCTTAAATATTAGAAGATAGTAGAATTCATCCTCTACGTGACTCTTCTAATGGATTGTTGTTTCCGCTGTATTTGTTGATCTAAAACTTGTTGTCGATTATATTTTATTTGATTTTTTTCCCTGTTGAAGACTAACGATAATTTGTTGTATATTATCTTAGTCATAATATTCTTTACTGGGCTAGTTGAGCTCACCCTTTTCCCTTTTTGTTCCATTTTTCTTCTCAGGAGGTGAGAACATAGCAGGATCGAGTCGGGGTAAGGAGTGAGGTTTCTAGAAATATGTTTTAGCAGTCCTCACTATTTCTGTAAAATAGTGTTTGAATAATTATAATGAGGACTTATTTGCGTGTGGATATTGTCTCGAAGACAATATTTGTATTTAAACTTACAGTATGTATTGTCATATTTCACACGACATTTGTATTATTGAAGTTGTAGTTTGCTTTATGTACCATGTATTTGGCGACTCAGAATGGGTGTTGTATACCTGTTTTGGGGGCGTCACAGTTGGTATCAAAGCTTAGGGATATGGTCTCTGGCGGAGATCGGGGAATAGAACTAGGAGGGGAGAGATGAGTAAATCCTTCACTAGTGTGTCCTATCTAAGCTTATGTGTTGGTCGGTCATAATATGGGGATATTATGTGAAATGTTAAATTGTTTAATTAACCCTTGTTTTATGGTAGTATTTAAGAATGGCCATTGAGAACGTTAACAATGGAGTGTATGAGACTGTGGAACAACCTTTAGTCACAAACCAGGAGAACGTACAACAGGAAGACAATATTCCTCCTGTAAACAACACTACCGAGCAAACGATGAACGATGGAATATTTAGGAGCTTTTTGCAGTTCATGCAAAATCAGACGAGGGAGACTCGTGTACAAAATACGGGTGGAAGTGATGGCAACGCGCGGTCTGTCACAGCCAAGCAGTTTAAGGAGTTGGGACCACCAGAATTTAAGGGAAAAACTGGATCCGATCATGGCAGAAACATGGGTCAAGAAAATTACCAAGATATTCGATGTCTTGGGATGCACGGAGGAACAGAAGGTTCCATTCGCTACCTTTATGTTTCATGGTGAAGCAGATTACTGGTGGGAATCTGTGAAGCGTACCCAACCAGATGCACTCAACATGTCTTGGGAAAGATTTTAGAAACTTTTCAATGACAAGTACTTTCTTAAAAGTATTCTTCATATGAAAGAGGTAGAGTTTATTAGACTCAAACAGAATAACATGACGGTGTCTCAATACGAGGCAAAGTTTGTAGAGTTGTCCAGGTTTGTACCTCATTTGGTGGAGAATGAGGAACGCATGACGTGGATGTTTCTGAGAGGTTTAAAACCCGAGATTCGTCAATACCTTATATCTCATAAATTTTCTTTATATTCAGATATTGTAAATAGGGCTCAGTTGTTAGAGCGAGATAGTGAGTATACTCAACCGAGGGACCACAACCAGGGTCATATCGGTGACAGCAGTCATCAGAATGATGATAACTAGCGAGGAAGAAAGAATACGGACAAAGGCGGTAACCACTCAGGTGGTAATCGTGGCCATGATAATAGAAGAGGTGACTTAAGTGGAAATTTCAGAAAGAGAAGATTCAACAATGACGGGAAGACATCAGCAGCAGCACCAGCATCAACAACAAATTCTAGGGGAGGAGAACGACCGCCAGTTAGATGTTACAAATGCGAGAAGGAGCGACATATAAGCCCAAACTGTCCACAACAATCCAAGGTATGTTACAACTGTGGAAAGGAAGGCCACATCACTCGAGATTGTACTATAGTGAAACGAAGTTCAGCGGGAGTGGTGATTCCAAGGGCCATTCCGGATAAGTCAAAAGCAGCGGTTCCTAGAAGAGCGTTTGTCATGACTGGCCAAAACGTGAGGAACCCAAACAAAGTGATCACGGGTAAGCTAATCTTGAATTCTTGCGAAGTTTATACCTTACTAGATACCGGTTCTACCCATTCTTTTATCTCTCTTGCTTGTGCTCAACGTTTAAACTTTACTCCGGAGAAATTAGATTTTGATTTATCTGTTGAAACTCCATTGGGTGAAACCTTCGTTACATCTACAGTTTATAAATCTTGTATGATCCAAGTTGGCACTATCACATTACCTGTGGATCTTATCTCTTTAAAGATACTTGTTTTTGATGTGATTTTAGGAATTGATTGGTTAACCACTCATCATGCCAAAATTGATTGTTTTCGTAAGGTTGTTAGTTTTCATATTCCTAACCAACCTGTCATACGAATTCAAACCACTAACCACTAAAATCAGTCACTATCATATAAAGCCACAAAGCTATTCGTTTATTGAAAAACGAATGTTAAGCTTTCTTAGCCCGTGTTATGGATTTGAATAGAGACAAGTCAGATTTGGATAATATTTCTGTTGTTAAAGAATTTCCTGATGTATTTCCCGAAGAACTTCTCGGTCTACCCCCGGAACGTGAAGTTGAATTCTTTATTGATCTTGAACCGGGTACAAAACCCATTTCTAAAATACCATATCGAATGGCTCCTATTGAACTTCAGGAGTTAAAAGTCCAACTACAGGAATTGTTAGACATCGGTTTCATTCGTTCTAGTACATCTCCTTGGGGTGCTCCTGTTTTATTCGTAAAGAAGAAAGACGGGAGTATGCGACTTTTTATTGACTACCGAGACCGTAGTGTCTGCACCAGCTGAAGCTGAATCGTAGAGTACAGAACTATGACCTCAACAGAAGTGCTCACAATGCCAAGGATGAATCGTAGAGCATATACGGTTCTCAACAAATGAGCACTCCCAGAATATCCAAAGGAACGAAGCCTCTGGTTCAAGCTGCAAGATACATCCAAGGAAATCAGAGAGCAGCTCAATGAATGGCATGTAGGCTAAGCAGTAGAACTAAGCACCAACCCAATCAGCATCAAGATTGAGGTGTAAGGCCATTCGTGATGAAGTCTTCCACAAGATGATTCAAAAAAGACTTCAACAGCTGACTAAGGAAAGTCAGCTAATGTAGTAGCTGTCAAGTAAACAGAAGACAACAATCTTGGAAGCAATCAAGATCGTAGTGTTTGCCAGATAAGGAAAGAACTGATGGAAGGTGAACCGAGATATTGGTCAGCCTCTGAAGAGCAAGGCTAAAGTGATTAAGTGCAGGGTCAGTTCATTGATGATAAGTGAACGAGAGATCACAAGGAGAAAGCAATCTGGATGCGCCACAAATTTGAAGTGTCTTGATATTCAGAAGGGGACTAGAGCAAGGAATTAGGCCATCGGTCTCTGAGAACAGTCAAATTAAACAGAAG
The DNA here is from genome assembly GCA_020205505.1 of Panax japonicus. Lineage (NCBI taxonomy): Eukaryota > Viridiplantae > Streptophyta > Magnoliopsida > Apiales > Araliaceae > Panax > Panax japonicus. The sequence goes on along the minus strand of CM035105.1, from coordinate 47,512,543 downwards.
TATTAAAGCACTGCACAATATAAGGAAGAGGTGTTCTACATTGAAGATGTAGTAACCCCGAATCCGGGTGCCAAATCGCCTCGAATCCGGTATACTATTACTTTCACTATTTGCGGAAGATATAAACATAATTTGTTTATACATTAAATTACACACTATTTTCCCCAAAATCGGGTAACCTTAATTGATTACACAATTCAAAAGTTATCTAACACAGAACATTATTATCAACTATTCTATTACAAAATAGCTGCATATATTACCCCAAGTTGAACTTGGCATTATCTTTTCTATTGATGATTCACTTGTTTAAGAATCATATCTATTCTCCTTTCAAAATAAACCTTCTTTGTCTATTAAACATTTCAAACTGTACATAGCTGACAATTACATTTGAAAAATTATCAATCATAGATCTATACCATTTCTAAATCAAGAAAATGTATTCATTTTGTGCATCGCACAATCTTCATCATCCGTATAGAAAATAATATTGTCTAACATCATTAACCTGCAAAAAGTTTGTGTTTGCAAGATTGAGCTCAACAGCCCAGCAAATTTAACAATCTATCATGTTTCACATTGCACACAATTCTATATGCACTACATTTCCTTTAATATGCATATCTGCATGCAACATATATTCTTTACTATGCATATCCTACATGCATCAATAATTTCTTACAAAAAATTAATTCATGCATTATACATTTCTAATTTATCGAGTTATATCATACAACATGTAATCACATATTGATTGAGTTCCATAACCCAATTAACTTAGTCATATTTTGACTTTTAACAATTCATAGAGCATGATATGTAATTTAACACATAACACATTCCATCCACAAACATAATAGAACTGAAAAACTTGCCTGAACCGTTGATTACCGCAACGCAATTTATTTTAATCTCTCACGAAAGACCTATCAGTTATAAGATTGATCTTTTAATTAGTATAACATACTTTATTCCATAATACTATCTAAAACTTAATCAAATATTAGATAACAACTTAACACATCAATATTATTATCATCCTTTGATAATTATTCAATCACTATATCATATCCCTTATGATTTAACACTCGCTTTTCATTTCATAAATTATTCATTAACATGTAATAAGGCAAACACTAATCCAGCACCCTGGATTCTATATCTAACAACCAAATTTATAATTTAGTAACCTGGATTCACCAATCCATTAATTCAGTCAACTTCTTTTCAATCCAGCAATCTAAACTGCAATCCAGCAAACTGGATTCTATATCCATATCACGAAAATACCAAATCAGTGAATTATTCTCCTATCCTTTGGTCAAACATATATACATGTATTTCATGCATAAAAAGTATTTTTTCCATAATTTTCCAACTTCCTTTGGTATTTATCAAAAATTAATTTTTAGTGCGTAGCTTAAGAAATTAGCTATCTCGTGCTTAACTCCAGTAATGTCCATCTTTTGGCATAACCTTATATATGTTACGTGATACTCCATTTTAAATTTTGTGGCAATCGGAGTTGTAGAACTCCGTTTATAGCGATTTCCGTCGGAAAATCACAAAAATTAGAACAGTCATAACTTTGTCATTTTAACTCGGAATCAGCTCATTTTTGGACACGAGCTACATAATACCATATATTTTCATTTTCCAAAAGCCTGGAATTTTTCTCATTAATTAAATGTCCGAAACAGCCCCCGGAAAATTTTGGGCAGAAACTTTTTGCACTTTGGCAGTTTTGGAGTCCTTCACCAAAACTTAAATAAAACAAAATCTGTAACTCCGATTAATGATCCGTCACTTTTGTTGGATTTCTATCTTTCCGAACTACAGTTTTCATCTATCACAATCCATATTTGGACATGTTAAGCTCCCGGAATTTAGCCCGGAAGTGGCTGTTACAAAACTGTCCTTTTAACAGTTTTCTTAACTTTGTGTAGTTTGGGAGAAATCCCATAACTTGTTCAATATTCAACCTATTTGAGTAATTCCAAAGGGATTATACCCTTAACACATATATCTAGCATCCCAAGAACATAAATCATATATATTCATAATAGATTTCAAAGATCCAAAAGCTTGATCACACTTTTTAAAAGTTTAACTTTTCCAGAAAATTTCCATTCTTCAATTCTTTTAGATTTCCACCAAATCAACCCCCATTATGGGTAGATCCAAACAATAAACACTTATTAACATGTATATACATGGTTTTTGAGTTTAGAAACAAAATTTCTTGATTCATCAAACAAACTTCAAATACAAGATCAAAGCTAAGAGAAAAATCATGTTTTCTATCTTTTGAAAAACCTAGCTTCCATTTTTCTTGCTTTTGATCTATCTTTTGAAACTTAAAATGGATAGATCCACACATAAAACACTCTAAATCATGTAGATCTAGAGTTTTGAAGATCAAGAACATAACTCCATTTTTTGAGTTACAACCATCAAAAATTTAACTAAACAAAAAAGGTTTATACCTTTATTACCATGCTCTCCTTCTTCTTCTTCTCCATAGCTTGATCATAGAACTTGGATGCCTCACCAAAACTCTCCTTTCTCTCCACCATGGCTGCCGAATGGTAGCTCTCTCACTCTCTCTCTCTCTCTCTTTCTTAGTAACTTGGAAAGACAAATGAAAGAGAAAGAAGAAAAGAAAATAAGATAACTTTACTTTAGAGAACTTGATATATCACAAACTCCTTCCTTTTCTCTAGCAATAGCCGGCCATATGACCTTCATTATCCCACTAATTCTCCACTCATTCACTCTCTTTTGTCTCCCATTAATTACCAAGAATTGCTTACAAGAAAATACACAAATGTTGGACAATAAAAAAATGACACATAGGGGGAGTTGTTAGTAGTTGGTCACCAACTAAAGTGAACCATTAATGCATTCATCTCTCCTTTATCCTAGCTTCTCATGGCCGGCCCTATGGCCTAAAAAATGATCCAAGTTTGGCTTTTTGATTTAATGCTTATTTGATTTAACAATTGTCCAAAAATTCCTCTCCCGCTGAGGCAAAAAATTTTGAACCATTCCTTTAATGTATTGCTTGATCCTCTAATCAATTTCATTGGCCAACATTTGGGATATACATAATCATCTACCTTAAATTCTCATCCAACCCAATTCATTTAATTAGGGTTTTCACTTCTCCATTAAAACACCAATCCTTGCTCATGAACATTTATTTCTTTAACCCAATTAGAGTTGCTATAATTAGGTTATAAAATTAATCATTTGAGATGTATTAAATAAATCTCCTAGAATTAGTAAGTATTCTAAATACCACAATTTTCTTTTCCCATAACCCTTAGGTTATTAAATCCTTCATTCCTAATATAAATAATTAGGGTTACACTAGTTTCTTGTGTTTGTTTATATAATAAACAAAGATAAACCTTCACATAATGTTCATATTCCTTACACACAACTTTTTAACCCTTAAGGTTTAATATTCCGTATTAGGATTCCCAAATTAGGGTTTAAATTCTCGATACTGAAATTAGGCTTTCTGAACATATCGTTAGAGTTTTCTAACTTAATCACCATATTCATATCATGAATTTAGGGTTTCGGATTCCCGGAACAGAAACTAGGGTTTCAGAATCGATTTCTATGGTTTCTCATCCTTTGTTAGGGTTTTCTAACAATTCGTTAGATTTTTTTCTAACTTAATAAACTTATGATCAACATAACTTTAGGGTTTTCTAAAGTTATAACTTATCTGATCAATCCTTGATCTCAAATCATTACGGTTCACATATGTAACCAAATATACCGACTAGTATTCGCTTCGATACTTATCCTTGATAATTCTTCAAAAGAATTTTAAATCTACCATAATCTTATACCTCATTACTAGACTATCACTTACAGTCTATCACATAATTCAAGTTTTGTTCAAAACTTTTGAAATTCTTAAAATTTCATTACATAACTGCCAATTTCATACACTTATTTCCTGTCTAGGTCTATTATTTGACCTTAAATCAATCATTTAAGATTTTAATAAATTCTCCAAATTCTCGGGTTGTCACATTCACCCCTCCTTCTAAGAATTTCGTCCCTGAAATTCACCTTACACCTTACACCGTGCACCTTACACCATTTATACTGAGAGATCATACAAGACCTTGAACTTATTTTCTCGGGTATCTATTAAAGATATTCAAACTTCTCGGGTATCTATCAAAGATACTCAAACTTCTCGGGTATCTATCAAAGATACTCAAACTTCTCGGGTATTTATCAAAGATACTCAAACTTCTCGGGTATCTATCAAAGATACTCAAACTTCTCGGGTATCTATCAAAGATTTACTTTGATATATACTCAAATTTCTCGGGTATCTATTAAAGATACTCAAAACGCGAGCAAAGATCAAACTCACACTAAGTATTCCTGTATTTATAACTCCATCACATTTTTATCATCTCTGCACCAAGTTACATGGTACATGAGTGATAATTAAAAACAAATTTTGATATTTCAAATCATTTGCTTAAACATTCTATCTGTTCCTATTATCCTCAATACTCCATTCACACATAATTATACCCAGTTTATAAAACCACACTTATGAGTTCATAACCTGACCACAATTATATGAGTTTACGAACTTACCCTAGTCTGACCTTTGGCGTCCGTTCGCTGAGGGGCTCATAAACATTTCATATAACTATGAGTCAAGAATGTCACATAAGTATGAGTTCTAAGAACTCGTACTTAATCCTATATTCTCTACCTATGACCTATTTATCTATATATAATAACTAGTGTGACACAACATTTCAATTATTACCAATGCCACCAACTGAGTAGTTTTTACACCAAGTACAATTCCCCGCCCATACAAGGAATCATACAACTCAGTTGCTGACACGAGTCCTCATTGAAATTCCCACCTAATCTTAACCCCTTTTTCAATACGAATTCAATTCGTATTCATAATCCATAACTCTTTTATGAGTTTTCATAGTACCATTTCATAGTACAATTTACACACAGCATCTTGCTGTAAACTTTTCAATCATTAGATTGATTCTTTTCCCATATCATAACCTTATCAGATCACGGGGTGATCTTATCGTATATATTACGATTCAATTCTATGCATTATGATCGTTTTATTTTACGATCTTCTATCCTTGCACTTTCAGTCTTTTAGACTCAATCTATTCATCATTACTGTTCAACTTTATTATCAGAGTTAGGGAACTCTGTGCTTTACACTCGCCGAGATTCTTCTTTGAATCTTACCGACCAACTAACTCTATTTGAGTTAGTCTTATCCTAATCACTGCGGTTATTAGTCTCAGGTATTCCTACCTAAGCTTCATAACCAACAGCTCTGATACCAACTGTAGTAACCCCGAATCCGGGTCCCAAATCGCCTCGGATCCGGTATACTATTACTTTCACTATTTGCAGAAGATATAAACATAATTTGTTTATACATTACATTACACACTATTTTCCCCAAAAATCGGGTAGCCTTAACTGATTACACAATTCAAAAGTTATCTAACACAGAACAATATTATCAATTATTCTATTACAAAATAGCTGCATATATTGCCCCAAGCTGAACTTGGCATTATCTTTTCTATTGATGATTCACTTGTTTAAGAATCATATCTATTCTCCTTTCAAAATAAACCTTCTTTGTCTATTCAACATTTCAAACTGTACATAGCTGACAATTATATTTGAAAAATTATCAATCATAGATCTATACCATTTCTAAATCAAGAAAATGTATTCATTTTGTGCATCGCACAATCTTCATCATCCGTATAGCAAATAATATTGTCTAACATCATTAACTTGCAAAAAGTTTGTGTTTGCAAGATTGAGCTCAACAGCCCAGCAAATTTAACAATCTATCATGTTTCACATAACACACAATTCTATATGCACTACATTTCCTTTAATATGCATATCTGCATGCAACATATATTCTTTACTATGCATATCCTACATGCATCAATAATTTCTTACAAAACATTAATTCATGCATTATACATTTCTAATTTATCGAGTTACATCATACAACATGTAATCACATATTGATTGAGTTCCATAACCCAATTAACTTAGTCATATTTTGACTTTTAACAATTCATAGAGCATGATATGTAATTTAACACATAACACATTCCATCCACTAACATAATAGAACTGAAAAACTTGTCTGAACCGTTGATTACCGCAACGCAATTTAATTTAATCTCTCACGAAAGACCTATCAGTTATAAGATTGATCTTTTAATCAGTATAACATACTTTATTCCATAATACTATCTAATACTTAATCAAATATTAGATAACAACTTAACACATCAATATTATTATCATCCTTTGATAATTATTCAATCACTATATCATATCCCTTATGATTTAACACTCGCTTTTCATTTCATAAATTATTCATTAACATGTAATAAGGCAAACACTAATCCAGCACCCTGGATTCTATATCTAACAACCAAATTTATAATTTAGTAACCTGGATTCACCAATCCATTAATTCAGTCAACTTCTTTTCAATCCAGCAATCTAAACTGCAATCCAGCAAACTGGATTCTATATCCGTATCACGAAAATACCAAATCAGTGAATTATTCTCCTATCCTTTGGTCAAACGTATATACATGTATTACATGCATAAAAAGTATTTTTTCCATAATTTTCCAACTTCCTTTGGTATTTATCAAAAATTAATTTTTAGTGCGTAGCTTAAGAAATTAGTTATCTCGTGCTTAACTCCAGTAATGCCCATCTTTTGGCATAACCTTATATATGTTAACATGATACTCCATTTTAAATTTCGTGGCAATTGGAGTTGTAGAACTCTGTTTATAGCGATTTCCGTCGGAAAATCACAAAATTTAGAACAGTCATAACTTGGTCATTTTAACTCGGAATCAGCTCATTTTTGGACACGAGCTACATAATACCATATATTTTCATTTTCCAAAAGCCTGGAATTTTTTTCATTAATTAAATGTCCAAAACAGCCCCCGGAAAATTTTGGGCAGAAACTTTTTGCACTTTGGCAGTTTTGGAGTCCTTCACCAAAACTTAAATAAAACGAAATCTGTAACTCCGATTAATGATCCGTCACTTTTGTTGGATTCCTATCTTTCCGAAATACAGTTTTCATCTATCACAATCCATATTTGGACATGTTAAGCTCCCGGAATTTAGCCCGGAAGTGGCTGTTACAAAACTGTCCTTTTAACAGTTTTCTTAACTTTGTGTAGTTTGGGAGAAATCCCATAACTTGTTCAATATTCAACCTATTTGAGTAATTCCAAAGGGATTATACCCTTAACACATATATCTAGCATCCCAAGAACATAAATCATATATATTCATAATAGATTTCAAAGATCCAAAAGCTTGATCACACTTTTTAAAAGTTTAACTTTTCCAGAAAATTTCCATTCTTCAATTCCTTTAGATTTCCACCAAATCAACCCCCATTATGGGTAGATCCAAACAATAAACACTTATTAACATGTATATACATGGTTTTTGAGTTTAGAAACAAAATTTCTTGATTCATCAAACAAACTTCAAATACAAGATCAAAGCTAAGAGAAAAATTATCTTTTCTATCTTTTGAAAAACCTAGCTTCCATTTTTCTTGCTTTTGATCTATCTTTTGAAACTTAAAATGGATAGATCCAAACATAAAACACTCTAAATCATGTAGATCTAGAGTTTTGAAGATCAAGAACATAACTCCATGTTTTGAGTTACAACCATCAAAAATTTAACTAAACAAAAAGGTTTATACCTTTATTACCATGCTCTCCTTCTTCTTCTTCTCCATAGCTTGATCATGGAACTTGGATGCCTCACCAAAACTCTCCTTTCTCTCCACCATGGCTGCCGAATGGCAGCTCTCTCACTCTCCCTCTCTCTCTCTTTCTTAGTAACTTGGAAAGACAAATGAAAGAGAAAGAAGAAAAGAAAATAAGATAACTTTACTTTAGAGAACTTGATATATGACAAGCTCCTTCCTTTTCTCTAGCAATAGCCGGCCATATGGCCTTCATTCTCCCACTAATTCTCCACTCATTCACTCTCTTTTGTCTCCCATTAATTACCAAGGATTGCTTACAAGAAAATACACAAATGTTGGACAATAAAAAAATGACACATAGGGGGAGTTGTTAGTAGTTGGTCACCAACTAAAGTGAACCATTAATGCATTCATCTCCCCTTTATCCTAGCTTCTCATGGTCGGCCCTATGGCCTAAAAAATGCTCCAAGTTTGGCTTTTTGATTTAATGCTTATTTGATTTAACAATTGTCCAAAAATTCCTCTCCCGCTGAGGCAAAAAATTTTGAACCATTCCTTTAATGTATTGCTTGATCCTCTAATCAATTTCATTGGCCAACATTTGGGATATACATAATCATCTACCTTAAATTCTCATCCAACCCAATTCATTTAATTAGGGTTTTCACTTCTCCATTAAAACACCAATCCTTGTTCATGAACATTTATTTCATTAACCCAATTAGACTTGCTATAATTAGGTTATAAAATTAATCATTTGAGATGTATAAAATAAATCTCCTAGAATTAGTAAGTATTCTAAATACCACAATTTTATTTTCCCATAACCCTTAGGTTATTAAATCCTTCATTTCTGATATAAATAATTAGGGTTACACTAGTTTCTTTTGTTTGTTTATATAATAAACAAAGATAAACCTTCACATAATGTTCATATTCCTTACACACAACTTTTTAACCCTTAAGGTTTAATATTCCGTATTAGGATTCCCAAATTAGGGTTTAAATTCTCGATACTGAAATTAGGCTTTCTGAACATATCGTTAGAGTTTTCTAACTTAATCACCATATTCATATCATGAATTTAGGGTTTCAGATTCCCAGAATAGAAACTAGGGTTTCAGAATCGATTTCTATGGTTTCTCATCCTTTGTTAGGGTTTTCTAACAATTCGTTAGATTTTTTTCTAACTTAATAAACGTATGATCAACATAACTTTAGGGTTTTCTAAAGTTATAACTTATCTGATCAATCCTTGATCTCAAATCATTACGGTTCACATATGTAACCAAATATACCGACTAGTATTCGCTTCGATACTTATAGAATTTTAAATCTACCATAATCTTATACCTCATTACTAGACTATCACTTACAGTCTATCACATAATTCAAGTTTTGTTCAAAACTTTTGAAATTCTTAAAATTTCATTACATAACTGCCAATTCCATACACTTATTTCCTGTCTAGGTCTATTATTTGACCTTAAATCAATCATTTAAGATTTTAATAAATTCTCCAAATTCTCGGGTTGTCACAGAAGATCCAATCAACACTCTTCAAGATTGTAGTGTTAACCCTTCCAGACAATGAGCAACACTCAACAAGACACTACGATCAAGTCCTTGAAGACGTGCATCAGAATTGTAGAGTCTGAATAATTAAAGACTGAAGCATTGGCAAAGGTTCAATCTGAAGGGTAATATTCGGACAAGTGCCTTTTGAGAGCATCGACGCAATAGGACAACCTCTGATCGAGAAATCAGAAAGAGGTAATAAAGTCTTCAACCTGCCCAAGACATTAAAGTGATACATCTGATAAGGTAGGTGAAACAGTAGACTGCAGCATCAGAAAAAGTATGACAAGTCACATCAAGCCGTCTACATCAAGCAATTTGAGATCTGTGAAGATATTTGTATTGCCTTCAACGGCTACTTTCCAATGGAAGGGTTGGGAAGGAGTATAAATAAGGAAGAGCTTCAAAGATCAAAGGTTGCTGGAATTTCCGAGTTTGGAGAGAAGGTGGACTGATCTAAACCATGTGAAATAGTGAGTCAGAAGGCTCACTCTACGATCCACCATGAACACTCAGAAGTCAGATAAAGAAAGAAGTAGAAGTGTGAGTTCTACTATGTAGAAGTGAGAGTTATACTACATGAAGAGTGTTCAGAGCTGCCGAGAGAAAGAAGAGCATCATGACATCTTGATGTCCATCATGGGAAGACTCTAAGTATAATAGAGAAGAGCCTACAGTCATCTTAGCAAGTCCATTATGAGAAGGCATCAAGTAGCAAGAAGAAAGATTACAAGTGCCATCTTGGTGTCAAGCATGAGAAAGCTTCTAAGTACCTAACAGAAGAGCTTACCGTCATCTTAGAAGCCTATCATGTGCAGCCATCAAGTACCAAGGAGATGGATCGTCAAGGCAGTTCAACAAGGGGTCATATGAAGTGGTTGAGTAACCATAGAAGCTGAGCATCATGCAACACTCAGCTGCACTTCAAGGATGATCAAGCCAAGTTGCTACGTATAGAAGATGTTCAGAGCATGAAGACATCTTAACAGCTCAGCACCGACTCCAACAACAACAAACAAATAACTCAACAAAGCCAGGGCCTGAGGGGTCCTTGTTCGAAGGGACTAAATGAAGCAGGGCCAGAAGGGTCCTTGTCTGAAGGGACTAAACAAAGTAGGGCCAGAAGGGTCCTTGTCCAGAGGGACTAAACAAAGTTCCAAGGCTGCTGGCCTTGAAGAGTTCTTAGTGAACTGAAGTCCCAAGGCTGCTGGCCTTGAAGGAATCGTAGAGATTCAGGGTGTTGCCCTTCCTTAATGGAAATCATGCTGGTTGAAAGCAGAAGAGTGGATTAAGAGCTTGAGCCTCTGAACCACTTAAAACCTCTTGTGTCCTTTATATTATGTCATTTACATTATGTACTATAACTGCTATAATTGCTATGTATATTTTAACTGCTTACAACTAAACTTGCTCTACGAACAATGTATGTATGATTATGAATATATAAATGAAGGGGATCTTTTACTTATTCCGCTGTGCTTGAAAAGATTCTTATGTTTGTCATATGTTAATTATGAACAATATAATATAAACCAAAAAGTATTTTGAAATAAAAAGAATCTATTCAACCCCCCCCCCCCTTCTAGATCTATTGTGCCCTCTGGGAACTAACAATTGGTATCAGAGTAGGTTCTCATGATATATTCAAAAGCTAATCACTTTGAGTCTGATCCCAGGCACTAACATTGTTCTAAACTTAGTTTAGCAGTAAGTAACTTGTTATATGCAGAAGAGCTCACACGTTGGAAATATTGTGTATAGGTAAATATGTGTATAAATCTGAAGCTGATCAAATTGGTCCATATCCTCGATTGTTATATCAACAAGTCCAATCCTAGCCTGTAGTCAATCTTGTAGTCTAAAGACCAGGCGAGAGAGAGGGCACAAGAGACATCAATGACAAAGAGTAAAGCATCCACCAATATGAAAGATGAAGAGGTCAAACATGCTAAGCAATGCTGATCAAGAGGAGAAAGAAGATCTTCTCAAACTTATGAATGACCAACCAGCAACTGTGTTCTATCTTTGTAAACTCAAAGATGTCAAAGATCTTAATGCTGAGATTCTCTTGCCCTATATCTTCAAGACCACTACTGATTGATTAAAGGCCGACAAGAGAAATAAGTTGTCAGGAGCAAAAGTAAAGCCATGCACATCAATACCTAAACTCATTATATCTTCGATAAATGATTGTTTCTTAACTGACAGTAAAATGGTACGGTTCCTCACTATTATAAATGTACATCATTATTTCATCTTCTATGAACTATAACAGTATTCTGTCAAGGAGTCATAATCTACCTAAAAAGGTGAAGAAAGAAAGTAACATGAGGATAGAAACTCAAATGACTATAAACTTTCTCTCCATCCAAATTTTAGGTTGAAGATGATATCTTGAAGGAAATCTGAAATGGGTCATAAGAGCATCACATACCTAATGAACTTTATGTAAAGTAATCTTTGCTAATGGGTTAGTTTGTATGTACAAGCCTATGTTTTAAGTGTTTGACAACACACAGAGCATGATCAGTTTTGTAAGAGGATCTTGCTGATTTATAAAAACTGATCACCTCAATGAATCAACTAGATACTCCTAAATCGTAGAGATGATTCTCACCCTTTGAATACTTAAACATTGTGAACATAACCCAGTAAATGATGAAATCATCATAGATAGAGAATGTGTTATTAGATGCCAAATCCCACACACACTCACCATCATGCACCTCAAAATGTATTATCTTAAGATAGTTACATGCATGAATATGTCTGTTGGTGATAAATATGATGATTATCCAAATAAGAGGAACAGGGGTTTATAAAACTAACCTAGCAGGACCCATTTAACTATGGGTACCAAAAATAGAAATATATCTAAACCTGCAGGTACTTGTCCAGTCTAACCTCACTAAGGAATGCTGAAGCAGAAAACTTCATTCAAGAAGACTCAACCAGCAGAAGGCTAAGGACTGTTCAGAGTTAAGTCTGATAAAGCTCCTATATGTCCAAGCCTGTCCTTGAAGACCCTCTGAGCTAACCAGAATGGAGCTCATATGGCTGCAAATCTGTATATGGTAGCATGCCATGCAAAAGAAGATAAAGAGGATTCTATATGCTCATATCAAGAAAGAGATGCTTTATGAAAAGGATCCTCAAGGGAAGCTCACAACAAAAGATCATTGAGCTTATGACAAAAGGAGTTCATCAAAAAGCAGAACTTCTCAATTACAGGACTGTCAAAGGAGACTACACTTGTAGTGCAGTCAAATGATCGTAGAGTGATCAATCCTGAAAACACTCATCTCTACGATACAAGGAAAACTAAGCAATAATGATGATTCCAGTCAGAAGGAGAAATGTTGAGTAGCCTTCAAATGAACATTAAGAAGAGGGAATCACATCTTACTGAGAAGACATCATCAACAATGGGGGAGCAGTGATCTATTAAGGAATAACAGCACTGATAAACTATGAAGAGTTATACCAGCAATAGAGTCCCAAAACTTTGTGGCTGATGAACCAAATGAAGATCCATAGTCAGTAGGAATGTCTCAAAACGTACTACTGATAACCCTTCAGCCACCCAATCCATAATCGTGAAGAGCCAACGATCAAACATACGATCGTAGTATAAGAGCAAGAGGATACCACGATACCAGCAATGCAGATATCTAAAACTGGTAGAAGACCTCCCCATCAGAAAAGGTCTAATGAGATGTCATTGCAAATCATTGCCATAGCATTTCATCTGGAAAGCGCCTCAGGGACAAACCTGACCCTTAGCTCACTCTAAGAGGTTGGCCCTTCCGGAGCTACCTTAACCCAGAAGGAATGCTTGATCAAGTTCATCTCAAGGGCCAAGTCAACGATCGTAGAGTCAAGTTTGAAGAGAATTAAACGATCGCAGTGCAACCTCAATGATCGTAGTGCTGCCTCAACGATCGTAACACAACCTCAGCGATCGTAGAATACAACTCGACGATCGTAGTCCTACCAAAGGGTACTACAGTTCACAAGGAGCTTGGAAAATGATACAATTGTTAAACCATTCAAGATTGAGGAGATAAGTTTGAATACGTCAGTGATTGAGCTATGCTGCATCAAAGTAAGGATAAAAGACAAATTCATCCACTGCAGCATCTCACAGAAGTTGATCGTTGAGTCAACAAAGGAAATCGTAGAGTCTATAGCTACCTTATCATGCTATTCTACGAATCAAAAGGTCAACGGTCAAAGCCACGTCAATTAAACGTCTACTCTTCTAAAAGGAAATTATCTAACTGAAAAGATATGGGGGAGTTACAGCTCATTACTGGGCAATGTGCAACTAATGAATGGATGACACATCACAGATTATGCAGAGTTAGAAAGATCTGCCTTAAAGACAATTTCAAATCTACAGACAGTTACCAAAAAGCTATCGAACCTTTCTCCCTCCCATTTTCAAAACCCTAGAAAGCTTTTCAAGAGCAAAATCAATTTACCCTCCAGATCCTTACCAAATCCCAGACAGCCATCTCGCATAAACCTCTCTAAATCAAACACCCACAGTCTTCGAACTATTCAAATGGAAAATTGGCAAGTTATCACCGGCATTTAGCTTGGAACCAAATCGTTTAACAAATCTGAAAAGAAGTTCAGGGACATTCTTGAACTCGTAAAGAAAGCTGGGTTTTCAGAATGCCTTGAGACAAGTACTCGTGTGTACATTGACTTGGTTAAAGAGTTCTACTCAAATGTCTCCATAGACTCTAGAACTCTGTCTACCAAGGTTAAAGGTCAGACTTTGAAGCTGAAATCTTCTGACCTCAACCAATGCCTAGGTTTTCCTAACCAAGGGCTGAAGAACCTTGAAGATGTTAACACTGAACAAGCAAAGGAGTTGATGGGGTACCAAAGAAACCCTAGTTTCAAAGACACGAAGAAGAAGGAGTTTTCGGAAGAATATGAGTTCCTTGCCAAAATTGTTGGAAAGTGCATACTATGCAAAAACACTGCACATGATACAGTGATTGACCAACAGTTGAAGATAATGTCAACAATAGTTTTGAAGAAACAAATTGACTTTGGAGCTATCTTGTTCGATCAAATCTCCGAGTGGGTAGAGAAGGCTGAGAAGAAGAAATCCACTGAAAATCCTCTGACCAAAGTATTTCATGGTAGGCATTTGAGTATTATACTAAAGAAGAAGCTAGGAGGAAAAATCAAGGAGGATGAGTGGGAAGCCTTGAATGTGCACAAAGTGATGTCTCCACAATTATTTGAGAACTGGAAGAAGAACCCTAAGAAGAACAAAAGGCTGATAGCTGGGAGCAGCAGTAGAGCCTCTGCAAAGAAGAGAAAGATAGTAGAGGTAGAGAGCTCTGAGTCTAATGACTCTGTAGCAGCTGAAACTTCACCAGTCAAAAAGAAATCCACAAGTGTGAAGAGAGCTGGCAGTGTAATGAAAGCCCAGGCCCCACCAAGGAGAGTCTCCTCCCTGAACAAGGACAAAGAATAAAAGGTCCTAACTGCTGAAACAACAAAGAGAAGAAGCAGCAGGTTACTTCAAGGGCCAGTCAGTAAGAAAGCTAATATGGAAGACAAACCAACCTCAGCTTCCCAAATCAGTACATCTCCTGAAGAAAGGGATGTAGAGTGCAGCAGAAGAAAAGGAAACAGATGCCAAGGTCCAGTCCCCACAGTTAGCATCCAGCAATGAAAATGAAGCTGATGGAATGGAAGAAAGTGCAGCAACGGCTGATGAAGAAGAATGCGCAAGCCCAGTGGCTAATTCTCAGAGTAGTCACTCTAATGATAAAGAAGAAATCCAAGATGACCAAATTGCATCCCCAAATGCAACTCCCCCAATGACCCAAGATGATAGGTCAAGTAATGATGTGTCTGAAGAAGAAGAAATTTCCCCCACCAATCTAGATAGCCACCTTGCTGAATCAAGAGTTGATGAAATGATAGAAGAAGAGTTTGTTCATGTCAGTGCTGAACCTCAAAGAAGTATGTCTGCTGAATCAGAGAAGTCTGAGTCTGAAGAAGAAGAAGAGTCTAACTCTCCCATACCTGAACCTCCAAGAAGAAGGTAAAGCTACAGACTGCAAGCCAAGTTTGCCTTCAAAAGAAGCAGTGGTCAATCAAATGCCATCATTGAATTGAGTGATGATGAGTCTGTATCCTAAGGAGAAAATGCTGAAGAAGAAACCAGCAATGAAGAAGATGAATCTGAAGAAGATCTGGCTGAAGAAGGTTCTGAGAATGAAATGCAGCAAGAGTAATTCCCTGCTGAAAATAATCAAGAAAGTTCAGGCTCCGAGATAGAAGAGATTGAAGAAGATTCTGGTTCTGCACCTCAGGAAGCAGACGAACAAGAAGATTATCCAGTTCCCTCTCCTGCAAGATTTAGCAGAAGTATCGTTGAGGAAGTGTCAAATGATTTAACAGATGCTTCACCAGAGAGATGGTTCTTCCGGTGGATGCCATGGCTAAAGGCCTTTACTGAAAAAGATGGAAGCTACTTCAGCTGGTGTTACAAGCAGTTTCCAAGCATGGAACTGGTGGCTCAAAACTTTCCAAGAGTAAAGAAGTTTGCCACTGCATCCTGGAAACATACATGAAGCCAAGGAGGTACATCTCTAAACTGTTAGGTATGTTCTGGATCCAGGATGTAGAATGTCTAAATATATAAATTGTCATATCAATATAAATGACATTCATAATTATCTTTTTAGAAATACAGTTGCTCGCTGTATATAAGATTCATTCATAACATGCATATGCACTTAGTGTTTTTGTCAAAATCAAATAGGGGTAGATTGTCAGGAATAAACATGTGAATGATATTCCTATTTAATATATGATTTGATTATGATATATATGAATGAATATGCAAGTATGCTTGCATTAAGAAAAGCTGTAAAGTCCTTTGATAGATAATAGAAATATATGTACAAGGACTTAGAATGAATTGATCAAATATGTTAGGTTGATCCTACATAAGCAAAACAGCTTTGTAAAGTCTTTAAAAATAAATGATGTACAAGGACTATAAATATAGAAAGATCAAGCTTGTTAGGTTGATCTTATGATGTAATAGATAGGCTAGTTTGATCGTCGAGCACTACACCAAAAGTCGTAGTCTGCCAGGTGAGTCAAGGTTAACTCAAGAGCTATCGAGGCAGAATAGGAGTATGCAAGATAATTGATCTCGAAGTTTGTAGACTGCCAGGGGAAATGAAGAAGGATCGTAGTGTATCGAGTAGAGCTTCCTCGGGATCGTAGTGTGCTGAGGAAGTCATGTTCAGAATCGTAGAGACAGCCTGCCTACGAGCCGACCGGTCATCTGCCGAAGCCAAGACAGATACGTAGACTACACTCAGAGTCGTAGAGTCTACTAATGCAAAAGCCAAGTCAAGGATTGTAGATCACACTCTGAGTTCATAGAGTCTATTAATTACATGCAGAGATCGTAGTCAAGCAAGATCAGAAGAAGACAAAAAGTAAGGCAAAAATCGTAGAGTGCCATGGCTAAAGTCCATTCGTGATGAAGTCTTCCACAAGATGATTCAAAGAAGACTTTAGCAGCTGACTAAGTCAGCTAATGCAGTAGCTGTCAAGTGAACAGAAGACAACGATCTTGGAAGCAATCAAGATCGTAGTGTTTGCCAGATAAGGAAAGAACTGATGGAAGGTGAACTGAGATACTGGTCAGCCTCTAAAGAGCAAGGCTAAAGTGATTAAGTGCAGGGTCAGTTCATTTATGATAAGTGAACGGGAGATCACAAGGAGAAAGCAAGGTGGACGCGCCACAAATCTGAAGTGTCTTGATATTCAAAAGGGGACCAGAGCAAGGAATTAGGCCATCAGTCTCTGAGAACAGTCGAAGCAAACAGAAGTATTGAAGCACTGCACAATACAAGGAAGAGGTATTCTACATTGAAGATCCAATCAACACTCTTCAAGATCGTAGTGTTAACCCTTCCAGTCAATGAGCAACACTCAACAAGACACTACGATCAAGTCCTTAAGACGTGCATCAGAATTGTAGAGTCCGAATAATTAAAGACTGAAGCATTGGCAAAGGTTCAATCTGAAGGGTAATATTCGGACAAGTGCCTTTTGAGAGCATCGACGCAATAGGACAACCTCTGATCGAGAAATCTGAAAGAGGTAATAAAGTCTTCAACCTGCCCAAGACATTAAAGTGATACATCTGATAGCGTAGGTGAAACAGTAGACTGCAGCATCAGAAAAAGTATGACAAGTCACATCAAGCAGTCTACATCAAACAACTTGAGATCTGTGAAGATATTTGAATAGCCTTCAACGGCTACTTTCCAACGGAAGGATTGGGAAGGAGTATAAATATGGAAGAGCTTCAAAGATCAAAGGTTGCTAGAGTTGCCGAGTTTAGAGAGAAGGTGGACTGATCTAAACTATATGAAATAGTGAGTCAGAAGGCTCACTCTACGATCCACCAAGAACACTCAGAAGTTAGATAAAGAAAGAAGTAGAAGCGTGAGTTCTACTATGTAGAAGTGAGAGTTCTACTACATGAAGACTGTTCAAAACTGCCGAGAGAAAGAAGAGAGCATCATGACATCTTGATGTCCATCATGGGAAGACTCTAAGTACAATAGAGAAGAGCCTAAAGTCATCTTAGCAAGTCCATCATGAGAAGGCATCAAGTAGCAAGAAAGAAGATCACAAATGCCATCTTGGTGTCAAGCATGAGAAAGCTTCTAAGTACCTAACAGAAGAGCTTACCGTCATCTTAGAAGCCTATCATGTGCAGCCATCAAGTACCAAGGAGAAGGATCTTCAAGGCAGTTCAACAAGGAGTCATCCGAAGTGGTTGAGTAACCATAGAAACTGAGCATCATGCAACACTCAGCTGCACTTCAAGGATGATCAAGCCAAGCTGCTACGTATAGAAGATGTTCAGAGCATGAAGATATCTTAGCAGCTCATCACCGACTCCAACAACAACAAACAAACAACTCAACAAAGCTAGGGCCTGAGGGCTCCTTATTCAAAGGGACTAAATGAAGCAGGGCCAGAAGGGTCCTTGTCCGAAGGGACTAAACAAAGCAGGTCTAGAAGGGTCCTTGTCCGAAGGGACTAAACGAAGTTCCAAGGCTGCTGGCCTTGAAGAGTTCTTAGTGAACTGAAGTCCCAAGGCTGCTGGCCTTGAAGGAATCGTAGAGATTCAGGGTGCTGCCCTTCCTTAGTGGAAATCCTGCTAGTTGAAAGCAGAAGAGTGAATTAGGAGCTTGAGTCTCTGAACCACTTAAAACCTCTTTTGTCTTTTACATTATATCATTTACATTATGTACTATAACTGCTATAACTGCTATGTATGTTTTAACTGCTTACAACTAAACTTACTCTACGAACAATGTATGTATGATTATGAATATATCAATGAAGGGGATCTTTTACTTATTCCGCTGTGCTTGAAAAGATTCTTATGTTTGTCATATGTTAATTATGAACAATATAATATAAACCAAAAAAGTAATTTGAAATAAAAAGGATCTATTCAACCCCCCCCCCCCTTCTAGATTTATTGTGCCCTATGGGAACTAACAAAGATGTTCAGACTGGTGAGGAACGAAAAAGGGGAGAAAAATCAAGGATATAAGGATAGATCATAGTAGAGAATTTTACTTCTCTGCGATGGATCAGTTCTGTACAAACAATGGCATCAATCATAACTTCTCAGCTCCACGAACTCCTCAGCGAAACAGAGTAGCTGAGAGAAAGAACAGAACATTGATAGAGGCTGGAAGAACTCTACTAGAAGAAGCTCATCTGCCTAAATATTTCTGGACAGAAGCTGTCAACACTGCATGCTACACTCGGAACAAATCTCTTGTGCACTCTACGTTAAAGAAGACTCCCTACAAATTGTGGAAAGGAAGAAAGCCAAGTGTCAACTACTTTCATGTATTCAGTTGTGCATGTTATATTCTCAATAATGGAAAATAGTATCTGACAAAGTTTCAACCCAAGTAAGATGAAGGAATCTTTCTCGGATATACCATAGACAATAAGTCTTATAGAGTGTTCAACAAGAAGACGCTAAGTGTTGAAATCTCGATTCACATCATCTTCGATGAAATAGACTTAGACAAAATTGTGTCTTAAGACACTATGAACGATAATTCAAAAACTACGACCGAGGAAGTCGAGCTCAACACCACGATCGTAGTCCCATAAAATGAAATCGTCGAGCCAGAAGAGGAGATCGCAGAGAGAACTACGCCAGACAATGAAACTCCACATCAAGAAGTAGAGGTTGATCTTGAAGAACTCAGACAAGAAGACATCATGTTAGATGTTCCAACAGGAAATAGATGGACAAAAGATCACACTCAAGACCTAATCATTGGAGATCCAAATACAAGAGTCAAGACAAGAGTTGCCACCCAGAATGAGTGTTTCTATCTAAGCTTTCTATCACAAATGAAACCAAAGAAGATATAAGATGCTACAGAAGACTCAAGCTGGATAAAAGCTATGCAAAAAGAACTAAATCAGTTTGAGAGAAACAAAGTATGGAGATTAGTTCCAAGACCAAGAAGCCACCCAGTCATTGGCACCAAGTGGGTCTTCAGAAATAAGATGGATGAAGATGGAGTAATAACAAGGAATAAAGAAAGAATAGTAGCCAAAGGTTACTCTTAAGAAGAAGGCATCGACTATAACAAGACCTTCGCACCTATTGCCAGATTAGTAGCCATCAGGATATTCCTTGCCTTTGTTGCCCACATGAAATTCAAAGTCTTTCAAATGGATGTCAAAAGTGCATTCCTGAATGAAGAACTTCAAGAAGAAGTATATGTGGAGCAACCTCCAGGTTTCATCAATCAAACTCTCTCTAATTATGTCTATAGATTAGACAAAGCCTTATATGGTCTTAAACAAGCACCTAGAGCATGGTATGAAACACTAACTAACTTTCTTACTGAAAATAGTTTCACTAGAGGTAGAGTAGATACCACATTATTTCTTATAAAGCACAAAGACAAAATCATATTAGTTCAAATATATGTTGATGACATTATCTTTGGCTCTAACTGATGAAAAACTGTGTAAGAGATTTGTCAAGCTTATGCAGAGCAAGTTCGAAATGAGCATGATGGGTGAGCTGAATTTCTTTCTTGGATTACAAGTAAAGCAGACTAATAAAGGTATCTTCATAAACCAAGACAAGTACATTAAAGACTTACTTAAAAAGTATGACATGGAATCAGCCTCTCCCATGAAAACACCAATTGCTCCAGCAACCAAGCTTGACAAAGATGAGAAAGGTAAAAGTATTGATATAACTCAATACATAGGTATGATAGGCTCTCTTCTATATATAACTACAAATAGACCAGACATAATATTTACAACATGCATATGTGCTAGATTCCAAGCTAATCCTAAGGAATCACACTTAACTGCTGTAAAAAGGATTTTTAGGTATCTCAAAGGCACACCTCACTTGGGACTTTTGTATCCCAAGGAGTCCTCCTTTGAATTAACGGGATATATAGATGCTAATTTTGCAGGCTGCAAAATCGATAGAAAAAGTACAAGTGACACCTATCAATTGCTAGGAAACAGACTTGTGTCCTGGTTT
Source organism: Panax japonicus (assembly GCA_020205505.1). Classification (NCBI taxonomy): domain Eukaryota; kingdom Viridiplantae; phylum Streptophyta; class Magnoliopsida; order Apiales; family Araliaceae; genus Panax; species Panax japonicus. The sequence continues at coordinate 47,491,511 of CM035105.1, read as the reverse complement.
AGCAAGAAGTAAAACTCAGTATCTAACTAAACAGCAGAAGATGAATACATTGTTGCTGGCAGCTGTTGTGCTCAAATCTTATGGATGAAAAATCAGCTAGCATATGGGTTTGATTTCAAATCTATACATGTTCATTGTGATAACACAAGTGCCATAGCAATAACACACAATCCTATCATGCATTCTAGGACTAAGCATATAGAAATAAGATATCATTTTACTAGGGATCATGTTCAAAATAGAACTATATCTTTACAATACGTCCCTACTGAAAAGTAACTTGCTAATGTCTTTACAAAGCCTCTAGATGAATCCAGATTTAATAAATTGATAAGTGAGTTAGGCATGCTAAATCTACAGTCATAAACTCTATGCTCTAGTTTACGCTAACCATGCAGATATAAAGGTTATGTTCAAAATTGTAGAGGTGACTAAAGAAGGACCACGATCGTAGAGCTGCCTCGACATGACAAAGAAGCATCATGTGATGACAATATTCCTAACAAATCCAAGAAATCCCTCTGATAAGTGCCTAAGGGACAAACCTGATCCTTAATTCATTCTAAGAGGTTGGCCCTTCATGAGCTACCTTAACCCAGAAGGAATGCCAAGTCAAAGTTCATCATAAGGACCAGGACAAACAACGTTCGTAGAGTAGATTCAGCAATGAACTCAACGATCATAGTTAAGGCTGTAAAATGAGCAAATAGTTCGGGCTCAATTCGTACTCGCTCGACTAAAAGTTCGATTCGAGCTCGACTCAAAATATAAATGAGTCAAATATGAGCACATTTTAAAGTTCAATAAATTACTCGAACCTCCTCAAATTATAATTTGTTATTGATACTCGGATCATATTCATTGGAAAAGTCCAAACTGCTCGGGCTCGATTCGAAATCGTGCTCGACTTGGTAGCTAAATGAGCCTCAATCAAACCTTATTTTATACTCGATAAATTTTGTGAACCAAATCTGAGCAACTCAATACTCGGATCGACTCGGTTCGTTTACACCCTTAATCGTAATGCAACCTCAACAATCATAGTGCAACCTCGACGATCGTAGTCCTCCCAAAGGATACACTAGCTCATGGGGAACTAAGGGCAGATCAGTATTTTCTACATCATTTAAAATCATAGAGCCAAATAGGACTCGACACATGCCCCACTATACAGATCGAGAGGAGGGAAGTTACAAGTACAGTTTAAAAAGATCTTTTTAAAATCTCGCCACAAAAGTTCAAAAAGCTCATCTCTCTCTCTCTCTACAAGCAAAAACCCTAGCTTTCAAAAACGCTCAACCAACATCAGTTCTAGAAAATCAATGGCAGCTTCAAATGTTATCTCTGGTTACCAACTCTGTTTCGATGAGTTCAAGACAAATGACCCCCAATTTCACAAAATTATGTCTCTTCTAAAGAAAGCTGCTCTTAAAGAAGTTCTGAGCACCAGCACATGGATCTACCCGAAGCTGGTGAAAGAATTCTATTGCAATGGAGCTTTGGAGAACGACGTTATCACCACAAGGGTAAAGGGGGAACAAATTAAACTTAATGTTGAAGATATAAACCTAGCCTTAGGTTTCAAATCAAAGGGACTTGAATCTATGGAGGTCATCGACTTTCATGAAGGTCTGAAGAAGATGCACCACAAAGTTTCAGAACGTCAAAGGATATAAGAAGAAAGAGTTTCCCCAGAAGTATGAGTTTCTGGCTGACATTGTTTGAAATTGCATATGTTGTAAAAGCTCTAGCCTCGACAACGTGAATGAAGTGCAGCTAAAGCTCATGACAACAATCTGCTTTAGGATTCAACTCAACTATGGGGCCCTACTCATCAATCGGATTAGGAAGCGGATACTCAGTTCAAAGAAATCAAAGAGCTCTGGAAAGATGCTCTATGGGCGGTTTATAAGCATGATCCTGCAATCAACCCTGGGTGACAAAATTTGGGATAATGAAGGAGAATCCATCAATCCCAACAGGAAGATGACCCAGGAGCTATTTCAAAATTGGAAAAGAAATCCTACAAAAAATGTCAAAATGATGTTTGAATATAGTGGAAAGACTGGTGAAGCAAAGGAGTCTGGGAAATATGTCAGTTGTGAAGGAAACTGATGAAAAATAAGAAATTAATAAAGTGGAACCCATCGCTTTGGTCATAAAAACCAAGGGTAAGAGGAAAATGAAGGATTAGATGATAGAGGAGCCTCAAGGCTCAACCACTGATGCACCCGAAGAGAGTTCAGGCACTGGAACTCTGAAGAAAATGAAGGGGAAAGAACAGCAGTCTAAGGAGGAAGAAGAGAGAGCTACCATCTCTCAACTCCTTAAGAAGGGTAAACGCAGCCATAAATCAAAGAAATCTTTGATCGTAGAGTCACTACCAATCGTAGAGTCCAGACATGACATCACTCCAGAAGTGGATGCTGCAACAGTATCTCAGCCTGATCAAACCTTTAGAGTTGATGTTGAAGAAAGTGTTGGGGATGTGGCTCAACCTAAGAAGGCAAGAAGAAAGCTTATCAAGAATTGCATTCTAGTCAATGAAGGAGTCTTAAAGGAAGAAGTTACGAGAATAGCTGCTGAAGAGGAGCTACCCGAAGCTGCTAAGGAAAATATAGATTGGGTTGAGGGGGAGCTTCCTGAAGTTCCTGCACTAGAGAATGCTCCAGATGAGGGGGAGCTGCTTGAAGTTTAAATAGATGATCAAATTGAGGGGGAGCCTCACAAATTCCTTGTGACAGAGAAGACTACAGCTGAGGAGAAACTGCAAAAAGATCTTCACGAACCACCCTCAGTTCCTTAAGAGGTATTAGCTTCTGAAACTGAAGAAATAGAGAGGGTTGAAGTTATGGAGGTGGAGAAAGCAGAAGAAAAAATAAGAGAAGTGGAGATGATTGATGTAGTGGAAACTTCAAATGAAGACAGGAAAGAAGAAGAGGATGACGAAGTTGAGATTATCGCAGTGGGCTAAGATGGATATAGGAGAGCCAACTACAACCAAATATTCTCTTATTTACCTATGATGCCCTTTCACAGAGCCCAAATCCTCAACTCCTGGGATCACATGTTCTGGACCTTCAAAGCTTATCCAGCAATCTCTGTGCTAGCTTATGGATTCCCAGGCAACCTCACTTTTGCCCGAAAGCTGATCACTAATGGTCCCTCTTCAAAAAATAGGCGTGAGGTACAATCTATTCCTATCTCTTTCAGGGTTAGTCACTATTCACCATCAACCTTCAACCAATTCTACGAATTTCCAAGATGGTTGGAAGTAATACTTCATCCACTAAATAAATTTCTAGTTACAGAATCCCAACATTCTATAACTGATGAACCAAATATGCCTAATATGTCTCACTCTACGAATATTGATCCCACTCCAATCATAGAGTCGCATACTTCAATCGTAGAGTCACTTCCTCCTAAAACTCAACCTTACACACCTGCTCCTCCATCGGATATCCCTTCCTCATCAACAAATAAATATTTTGATCTTGATCTTGCTCTCTACAATCGGCAAGATCAATATTCTAGAGCCTCTCCTCCAAATACTCAGCAACTCCTTGAGATCTTTCTACCAAAATGAAGTTGTCTAAAGCATCTCAGAAGGTGACCAAGGAAATCCAAGAAGATCTTGAAGTTCACTCAGACCTTATTCATCTGAGGCTGACTCATTTGATTGATGCTACCAATACCCTCCCCAGCAATCTGAGTACTGATCTTATAAAGAATCTTAGAGAGATCATCAAGGAAATGATCCAGAGTATCAATGAAAGGGATCAAATTCACTTTCAGGCTGCCAAGAAGCACAAGGAAGCAGTACTCCTTCTGCAGAAGACTCAGGAATCCCAAAATACTCTTATGATGGAAAGCCTCACAAGTCTCAGAACCTCAATGAAAGAATTCCAAGCATTTTCCATGGGTCAAATGCAACAAACAGAAAATTATCTTGGCCATTCTACAAAAGAAGGAATCTCAAACTGAGTCTTTGGTCCAAGAAAATTGTGAAGACATTGCTCAATCCAGGAATCAGCTCCACGAGATCGTCCAAGGCATGAATCGACTGTCTGAAGACATTTGAACCCTTAATGCTAACATAAAGGGGGAGAATAAAGGGGAAGGAGAGATAGGCAAGGGCAGAGGCAAACTCATTGCTCAATCTTCAAGGAGCCATCCCTCAAAACAGCCTCGCCATCAGACTCAATGACCTGAACAGCAACAAATTTTCATAGCGCAACCGCTAAGGAGTCAAGGGCCATCTCCCAGCTCACAAGGGATAACCACTACTGGCCTACATATGCCAATTGGAGACCATGCCTTTATGAATAGACATGATCATTCAAAAAGGCTGAGTCAAAGCAAGCTGGAAGATATTGCATGGAGAGACGAAGCCAGCATGAGAAAGAGAGTTGTAGAGCATGTTAATCCTCTAAGGAGCAAAAGGCAAACGAAATAAAGATAAGTTTAAACTCATTGCTTATTGATGTAACTAAGCTTTATTGTAATATATGTCTTTATAAACATTAATAAATTCATGCTTATTCTCTAGAGATGTCAGATGATCATTGAAACACTAAGTCATATTTACTTTCTAGCAATTGCATCTAGAAATTAATGATCATGATATAAATCTCCTTGGTTATGTCAACATCAAATAGGGGAAGATTGTTGGGAAATTGCATATTTAAATTTGATCTTAAAAGTAAATATTCATGATTATATGTAAAGTCCTTCAAAGAATACATGTATAAGGACTTAGTGGTAGATCGAACTTGTTAGGTTGATCTGAGGTTTAATATTTATCATTTTATAAAGAATGTATATAAGAAAAGATCAAAGTTGTTAGGTTGATCTATGTCTTGAGATGTAATAGATAGGCTTAAACAGAAACGTAGTCTATCGAGATGATCAAAAGATTACAGAAGCCAAGGCAGAATCTTAGAGCATTGAAAATCGCAGTGTGTCTGCTTTTGAGAACCTCTCCCAGAATCGTAGAGTGGTCCAAATGTCTGTCGAGCCAACTCAAAGATCGTAGTGTGCTCTCAAAAGAGTAGAGTCTAAAAATCAAGCGAGCAAAGATCGTAGTCTACCAATGCTTAAGAGAAATCATAGTGTTCTCTTCCATCAGTACCGGATCAAGCACCAATGTGGCAGGACACCATGATCATAATCGTAGAGCATCATATGTCTGTATCAGAAGCATCGAGTTTTGTCCATTTGTTTAAGCCTTGCCCATTTGTGGAATGGACTATAAACGTTAAAATCCTCGGGAGTCTCAATGACACAACAGTCATCCTTAGTATATAACAAAGAGACGTATTGAAGAAGCTAAGGAAAGTACTATGGGTCAGCAGAAAACATCTTTTCAGGTGTTAGGTGAGATAGCAGTCTACTGTGTCAGTGGGGTAAGACGGCTAAACAGAATATTTGTAGAAAGTCACCTATCAGTGCTTAGAAATATCAAATGCAATTAATGCTTCAACGGATGTCTTCCAACGGATACATTTCAAAGACACCTTATATACAAAACAGAAAGAGATGTAAGAAAAATAAGCAAGCATACAACTAAACGCTGAAGAACACTCAACGCTCAACCCTACGATCTAAAAACAAATCTTACTAAGCTACTCAGTTCTTTTGAGCATAAGCTTAACGGCAACTGAGTAGCATTATTCAAGAACTCAACTATCTTTAAGTGAAGTAAGAAGTTCCAAGTCAGAAGGGCTTGAAGAGTTCTAAGTGAACTGAAAAGTACCAAGTCTGCTGGACTTGAAGAGTTCTAAAGTGAACTAAGAAGTTCCAAGACTGCTGGTCTTAAAGGAATTTGTGAGATTCAAAGATTGCAAAGATATCCTTAGTGGATTTCCTACTCAAGGAGTAGAAGAGTGGACTAGAAGCCTTGAGTGTTCTGAACCACTTAACAACACTGTGTCTCTTATATTCTTGCCATAACTACTTATATCGTATTAACTCATTTTATCTTAAAAGGAAAACAAACAAATCTCAAATTTCGCTGTGATAAATCATTATCAAATCTGACAAGTATTTTGTAAAAGAATTTTTAAAATATCTATTCAACCCCCCCTTCTAGATAACTATTGTGACTCTAGGAACTAACATATTATATGCACACTAAATGCAAAAACACAATGGTAACACGTAAAAATAACTAACTAAAATGCAAATAACTAACTATATGCAATACGACACTAAAATGCCCCTAAACTTAAACTAGACATTGTCCTCAATGGCTGTAATAGGAAAAAGTAAAGAAAAGAACTTCCATGAAGATATAGCAATCTTTCACTTTGTCCACTAAGTTTGGAGAATAGGCTAGGCACGTGGAATAAATTGGGCACCACACTTGAATTTGACTTGAATAACCTGTAAACCCACAATAGAAGCAATTTTATTAAATTCTAAATAAATGTAAATTCAAAACTACTAATATAAAACCTAATAAAAACTAAAAATAAAAATTAAACTTGAGTTGCCTCTTAATAAGCACTTGTTTTATAGTCTCAACCTGACTTCAATTCTCTATCCAATTCCCCTACGAAAACTGAAGAACCCTCCATTCATCAGTAGCAATGTCTCTTTTGAGAGGTTTCCATTAGTAATGGCCCTTGAATTAAAGTCACCTAGCATGCTCTTTGTAGATAGGTTCCCCATTAAGAATGTCCAACAACTAATCTAATTAGAAATAATTAATTAAACTCTTTTAATTAATTAGCTCTTTAATCTTATTAGGAATATATGAGAGTACCCTTTTATTAATTAATTCCCAAATTCCATTAGGAATTAAATAATAATAATAGTAATAATAACAATAAGACTCCTTTTATTAATTTATATTTCATATTTCCAAAATATTAAAAAATAAATATTAAGCTATTTAATTTATTTTATCGTCATAGATTAAATTAAATGCACTTAACTTATTATTACGATTATGTCATTTACTTCTTAAATAAACCGGTTGTGAATAAATTTATTAAACCAGTTGTGAATAAATTTATTAGAACAATTGTAATCTTATTTAAATAAATAAATTAACCTATTAATTTATTTAAATAAATAACATTTATTTTACAATAAGGATAAGCCTCCTTAGCGATCAACGACTTTTCTTAGATCTCATTAGCATGATCATCATCATGATTCTACAAGCATTGCTCAAAACTATGTGCTTATCACATTATAAAATAGCACCATGTAGATAAATTAAAAGTCTTTAATTAAATAATTATTTTATTAATAAATGAATAAGATTGTTATAAAGTATATATTTTATCATCAAAAATGATTGACTTGTGTGCATACTAATTTCAATTTGGACTTCTAAAACTCAATTTATGACCCATTTAAGCTTACTAGTCTGAGAAGGAATCAAATCTAAGCAGGGTTCGAATCAGCTTACTTTGAAACAATGTTTGCCCAAACGGACTCGGATTTTTTCAAACCAGACCATTCTAAAAAGCTTGATACATTCTCTAAAAACTTCATGAAGACCACTTTCTCATTTTGAAACTACAAACCTCCGTTGAAGTTCCAAAGGTCAGTTTGCTCAAAAGTTGAAAATTGTAATATATGACCCAATTTGAATAAAATGCATTCAAATAGTTTCCATATTCACTAAAATGCAACCAAGTAGCTTCCAACATCATTTTCTACATAAAAGCATAAAAACACATAAATCATCAAAAACTCATAAATCATCATGTCAAAAAAACTCAATTTATAAGTATAAAAATAACTCATCAAATACCTCAAACTTGAACTTTTGTTTGTCCTCAAGCAAAATACTAAGAACAAACTAAACAAATAACTTTAAATAGCAACTACCTCAAGCAAAGAATCAATACAAATTGAATATTAACCTCAAAAATTTCCTTTAAACAATAACTTAAGCCAAATTTCAAAAACATGCAACGTCTAAAATTTCAGCCTAATCAATAATTTCACACATATTCATGGCCCTTTAAGTGTGTGTGTATGCATCCACTATTTAAACTAGCCAAAACTCAAACAAACTCATATAATTAAATACTTTATAAAAGATTTTCAAATGATCAACTCTATAAACTAATTTTCACATTAATCTCCGCTAATGAAGACAAAACATAAAATTTAGATGATGAAAATGATATTTCATACATATAAGCACACTTAAACCCTTCTTAAGTATTTCAAAAACATAAAAAAAAATTCTTCTTTTCTTTTCTTTTCTTTTTAGTGAGTGCATTTTATGCTTGATCTCACTTCCCATTAAATGAGTTTTTTTTATGCTCTAGTGTCTGTGTTTATCGGTGAGTCCGTTTTACGCTCCATCTTAACCCACCACATGATTCATTATTTCAACTCGGGAAGGTTCAAAATTTTAAGATTTTTAAATAATCTTAGATTTCCCCCAAACTAATATTAAAACCTAAATTTCGCTTCAAATTATGCTTTAATAAACTTCTAGATTTTCAATGATATCATTCACAAGTATCTAACCTTTTTTTTTCTAAACCCTAACTAGCTAAATAGATGGATATGTGCTTTGAAGTTCAAAAAAATCACAAACAGTGTAAACCCAATAAAAAAGTCAAAATATAAACTAAGCATGCTTCTCAATTTACCAGAATTAAAAATTAATCACAATTTTTTTATCGGCTAATAATCAAATACAAATTAAATTCATTACTTAAGTCACCCTAAACATTCTATCTAAAATGCAACTCTAACAAATCACATACCAAATAAACAAACAAAAATAAGGACAAACACCCTCAAACTTAAACTAGACATTTTCCTCAATGTCAAAAATATAACAAGTAAAAACAAATGACTTACCTAAGAGCCAGGTGATTGGCCACTTCAGCGTCCTCCTCATCCTCTAAGTCGAAAGTTTAACCCATTTTGTTCGATACTTGATACCTAAAAATAATAGACACGCCCATTAAAATGAAACTAAATATAGCCTACAAAATTAAACTGCAAAAATAGAAAATTAAACTGAGGTTATCTCTCAATAAGTGTTTCGTTTATAGTCGTCAGCCCGACTTCTTCAAATTTGCTATCTAATTCCTCTTCAATAATTGATTAACCCTTCATCCATCAGTAGCAATGTAACTTTTGAGGTATTTGCTTCTGTAAGGGCCATTGTTTCAAATTCACTTAGCTTGTTCTTCTTATATATATAGAATCTCCTTTATAAACTTTAAGTAGCTAGGCATTTATTCAATTGTGCTTGTGAATAGAATATTTAATTGAAGCTTTGTAAACACAATAGGGTCTTTATCTATCTTTTCATGCACCCTCTCTCATCCACTATGGGTCCATATTTATGCTGCTGACGACGAAAAATTTACTGTCAATTGTATACAAGACTGTAAAGCTACCTGAATCCTTGAGATTTTGTGGAAAAGGCATCAGGGGCACTATCGAAATATGTTTATTGACATTGAAACTCAAGGTTGGATCGTCTCCTACCTTCTTTTTCTGACCCCCACTTGTCTTCTCCTTTTCAGTATCCACGTCATTTAGCACGTCCATTTTGTAGCTTTGGCGTAGGTACTCCTTTGGTCTCGAGAACCATGTTGTGATGCCCCCAAAATAGATATACATCACCCATTCTAAGTCGCCAAATACATGTTACAGAATTCAAATACAAACTTAATTTATATAATACGACAAACGTAAAATGAGAGCTTGAACACGATTATTGTCTCGTAGACAATATCCAAACTCAAATGAAGTCTTCATTACAATCTTTATCACACTATTTCACATAATAGTGAGGACTACTAAAGCAACCATCTGGATCGTCACTCTATTCCCCGACTAGTCTCAGTTATATTCTCATTTCTTGAAGAGAACAATGAAAGCAAAGGGTGAGCTCAACTAACCCAATAAAGAATATTATGACAAAGATAATGCAGAATAAATTTTGGTTAGCCTTCAACAGTGTTAAACTAATAGAATACAATAGACAACAAGTTTAACTGCAGCGGAACAAAGAATCCATTAGAAGAGTCAAGTAGAGCATGATATCTACTATCTTCTATGATTTAAAAGTTTATCATAAATTTTATCGCTGAGACTCAGCTCAATAAATAATCCACATCACTGAATTATCCATGCACTATGGGCGAAGGATATTCATTAGTATCACATTCACGAATTATCTATGCACTACGGGCCAAGGATATTTGTATTATCCACATCATCTAATTATCCATGCACTACGGGCTAAAGATATTCATTAGTATCACAATTGATCATTTGACCATTTATCAATTTAATATTTTATAATTTTACAATAATAACCATAAATTAAATTAAACTTTTATTTCATAAAATTCGGGGTCTTACAATCATCCCACCTTATAAAATTTCATCCCTGAAATTTACAAACATACCTAGAATTTTGAAAAGATAAGGATTTCAAATCCTAGCTCACAGGATACTTCCTCTGTTTCATGGTTCATCCATTGGTCATCTCCTGTATTTCAGATATCATTCAGGAATATAGCTTCAAAACACAAAGGTTAATTGACATATCACAATTTGTCAACTAATTAAGTAATAAAAATCAGGGATCATATCCCTAAGCTTGATACCAACTAAGACGCCCCCAAAATAGGTATACATCATCCATTCTGAGTCGCCAAATACATGGTACAGAATTCAAATACAAACTTAATTTACACAATACGACAAACGTAAACTGAGAGTTTTAACACGAATATTGTCTCGTAGACAATATCCAAAATCAAATGAAGTCCTCATTATAATATGTATCACATTATTTAACAGAATAGTGAGGACTACTAAAGCAACCATCTGGACCGTCACTCCATTCCCCGACTAGTCCCAGCTATATTCTCATTTTCTGAAGAGAACAGTGAAAGAAAAGGGTGAGCTCAACTAGCTCAGTAAAGAATATTATGACTAAGATAATGTAGAATAAATTATTGTTAGCCTTCAGCAGTGTTAAACTGATAGAATACAATAGACAACAAGTTTAACTGCAGCAGAATAAAGAATCCATTAGAAGAGTCAAGTATAGCATGATATCTACTATCTTCTATGATTTAAAAGTTTATCATAAATTTTATCGCTGAGACTCAGCTCAATAAATAATCCACATCACTAAATTATTCATGCACTATGGGCCAAAGATATTCATTAGTATCACATCCACGAATTATCCATGCACTATGGGCCAAGGATATTCATTAGTATCACAATTGGTCATTTGACCATTTATCAGTTTAACATTTATAATTTTAGAATAATAATCATAAATTAAATTAAACTTTTATTTCATAAAAGTCGGGGTCTTACACATGTTGCTTGGAAAAGAATCTTGAGGACAACTGTTAATGGCGTTGACAAGGTGTCTCATTTGATTCTTGAGATTCCAAATCTCCACCTCTTGATTATTCATCCGCTCCTCAGTCAACACTATGTACTTGGAAAAAAGCTCCTCCAAGTTTGAGTTATTTTCATGATTAGGATGAGCTTGATTCTGAAATTCTGAAAGATATGGTTGGCTTGGAGCAAAAGTTTGGGCTTGATTATAAAGGCTCCATGGAAAATTTGGCATATTCCCCAAATAATGATGATAATTGTTAGGATAGTCCCTGAAGTTTTCACCACATTGAACCAACATGAAACAGATGTCACATTGATGACTCAGATGGGTTCCGACATAATAATCACAAACACTGCTACATACAATTTGAATAGGTTGCACTGCTAAATCGTCAATCTTCCACGAAGGTGTCTCTATCTGTGCTGACAATGCATCGAGTTCATAAATCCCTGCCTCACTTGGCTGAGTCATTCTCGTATAAGGCCACTGATAATCATGGGCAGCCATGGTGTACCTGCATAAAAAATTAAAATAGAAAAATACACTTTCAAGTTAAGATTAAATTTATTGAAAAAATTATTTGTAATATTTTCCGGCAAGAGCACCAAAAACTTTTTATCCAAAATTGGTATTGACAATTTACACAGAAGTATACGTGATTAACAAGTAATATAATAGTAAGTAGAGTGTCTATCCCATGAAGAATATACTAACAATATTAACCAAGTACTTGTAAAACCCTCAAATCCATTTCTACTTTCTCTTAACCACTTGTGAGCTCTAACTATAAAAGTTTTAGAATTTTGCAAGAGTAAGCATTTAATTGCTCAGTAAGTCATAACAATTGAATAAACAATAAAATCAAGAATCAAATATTTTTCTCTAAAAAGTTCAATAATTGAACAATGGTTATGAAGCAGCTTGAATAAATAGGAATAAATCAGATTCCTTTTATCTTTAAACATCTACAATATTTCTACTAAATGGTCCTAAAGACATTTATCTTTTCTTTCTTACATCTTTGGTTTGACACCAACTATGTCTTCTTCATTATTATGACACAAACTGTATCTATTTCATTTCTACGATACAATCTGTGTCTGCTTTAACTTCTGAATCTTAACTTCACTATATTAGGGTTTCATCTTTCTTACTACTCAAGAATCCACACTAATTTAATCTAGGTTAGATTAAATTTTCTCAAGTACCATGAATTCATCACAATTCAGTTTAACACTTTAATATTGGTCCAGCCAAAATAAATAGCATAGACACATTCTTACGTAGTTCAATCACGGAACAATTCATCACAAAAGCACATAAGTTCAAATATTGGCATATAGCACAATCAACAGCTAAACATATTGTACAAACATAACACATTTGCATAAAGAAAAAAACTTGCTCAATTACAAAATTTTGAGTAAGTTAAAAAACTTGCACAAAATAATTACCTGAGTAAGTTTAGAAAACTTACCTTCTGTGTGATTACCGGATTGTTATCCAATCGCTCTTTAAACGACCTATAAATATTATTAAGATCATATATACCAATTAGTCACATAAATGACTCCAAATGTTGGTTGACATTAATTTATTTCATATACTACGATGTTTGTGTTTAACAACTCGAAACAACATAACCTAACTTTGAGAACATCGTAGGATGGAAAGACGTTCAGAAGTTAGCACCCTTCGGTCTTTTTCTCTTATCTTAGCTTCATTCATTGATTAGACTTCAGTTTTGAAGTCTCTCGATGCTCGTGTTTTATAACCCGACACATTTTAAATCATACTTATATTAACTTCCATGACATTCATCTTATATAGCTCAGAACAACGTAGCATAACGTTGCATGACTACTCGGCTTTTGGAAGTCAACACACATTGGTTTACTTCTCGTTTAGCCTAAATCGTAATTTAGACCTACATTTCAAAGTCCATTCACGACCTTATTATCTTCATTTCACATGGTTCACGTTCTATAATTTAATTCACGTGACTTAACTTCAAAAACATTCTTCTCGATGTTCGGGAACGTCACGACCATCATAATCATCCTCTACGATGGTTTAAACCCATTTTAATTCATCTTCCATAATGTTTCCTTTTTTATTCAAAACATAACATTAACTATGTCATAAGGACTTTGCACAGTGTCGTGACATATGCATAAAGCACGTCCAACACGTTTATACGATCGCCCAATAAACGTACACATAGCAACTCATCACTGGTCACTTTAACTCTTGGGTGCTATAGTGTCTATTTTAACCTTGCAAGCGACGTTGTGGCTCCAACTAATTTCCCCATATTTTGTAGTTCGGGAGTTGCGGTGCCAGAACAAGCTGTAGAAGTGGCGTAGCAGCACTACGGTGTCGGCCAAAGACCTCAGGTACTACATTTCAAGCGCCGCGGCGCTCTCCAAACGCTTGGCCTGCCGAAATTTTTTTATTTTTAGAATTTTGTCACAACTACTTTGCAACGTCATAACTCGCTCATCCGATATCGTAATGAGTCCGTTATTGACCCATTTTCTTGCTCGTAACATTCTCCACAAGTTTCCTTGGACTCAATATTTTTTTTGATTTTCTAACTAGCAAAAAAATTGGCTCAAAAATCCTTCGTGAGCCAGTTTTCGACGTCAAATTTTTAAATCAACGTAACGCTCATCTGAAGTCGGATTGAGCTCGTTTTTGAGCCTACGACTCACTTTTACTACGTTCTACAAAACCCCCAGAAAAACATAATTTTTCAAAAACGTTAATTAGCCATAAAATTGACCCGAAAGTAGTACCGAACAAGATTTTTCGACTTTTAACGTCTTTTACTAAAATTTGTCATAATTTTACTATGGCGTATTTTTACTTCGTTCCACTTGGAACATATCTGTAACCCCCATATTTATACTTCTTTCTTTTTGAATTTCAATTACAATCCACGGACAACAAATTATACGAGTCCAATTACAGTCCTCTATGTAGTTTTCCATCCTTTACGCATAAACTTACATTTTAAATTTTTGTTTTCACTTTTCATACATATTTACCGGTAGGCGAAGTGGGAAGTTATGTGTTTTGAAAGTATCTCCCTCGAAATGGAAGATAAGATTTGGAAAGAAAGGTAAGTTGAGTCCGAGATTTATTGGACCATTTGAGATCTTGATAAAGATAGGCGACATGTCGTACGAGGTATCTCTACCCCCTGAACTAGAAAATATTCATAATGTCTTTTATGTGTCAGTATTACGACTATATAAGCATGACTACAAGCACGTGATATCGTACGAACCAATTCAGGTCGAAAAAGATTTGTCGTACGAGGAAATTCTGGTAGAAAATTTAGATAGAAAAGAGCAGAAGTTACGAAATAAGGATATACATTTTGTAAAAGTTCTTTGGAGGAACCAAAATGCTGAAGAACATACGTGGGAACTCGAGAAAAAGACGAGGGAAAATTATCCACATCTTTCTGGGTAACCTTATGTGTAATTTCGGGGACGAAATTCTTATAAGGGGGGAAGGTGTAATAACCAGGAATTTTAAGTCACTTTATATGTATATACATTATTGATATTTAAAACTTTATGCTATATAGTGATTTTATATGTGATAACATATGTGAAGTGGTGTATGGCTAAATAAATATATATACTATAGTCATGTATATATATATTTATAGTTTTTATTAAAAACAAAAGCTTCATAACCTAATAATACAATAGGTGAGATAATTAAATAACCTAAGGGTTATGGTAATAATGAATAGTTATTATTTAATATTTATACTAACTTAAGTGGATAATTTTATTATTGCAAGTGATTAATAATTTTAAACCTAATTATAGTAAACCTAATTAGGTTACAAGTTAAAAAGATATGTGTAAGTAATTAAATTCTATAAGATTGGAAATAGAAATCCTAAATAAACAATTAGGGTACTGTATATATTAAAATTGTTAAATTGTGTTTATTACATAGTCCAAAACAATTAAATGAGAAGCCCAAAAGAAATAAAATGCAAACCAATAATTAACCCACTTGATTAGGGTATTTTAGACTTTTGATTAATCAAATGTGTGCATTAAAATAAAAGCAAAATGGAGGGGATAATGGGGCAAGAGTGACCGCCCCTTTTAGGCCTTTTACCGCAACAAAATTATGTTAATCAAGTTCCTTAATTAGTAACTCTTACATCAAGTACAAGTGTGTCCATCTCCCATTGGTAGAAAATCTACTTAGCACCCTTAATGACATGATTAGGCTTAATTGGAAGAGATAAGTCAAAGCTTTTTATCCAAGGGACAATAAAGATATGGGGGATATTAGTTATGATCCTAGTTGTATCTAACTATATTGCAAGATACATTTTTAAATCACCACATTTCATTTTCTCTTCATTTTATTTCTCCTATTCTTCTTCTTCTATTTTTATCCCAAAATAGCAAAATACAAAGAGAGAAAAAAGAGAGAGGGGTTCGAATTATTGAGGAGAAAGATAGGAGTGTGCTAGCTTGATTAATGCACCATAAGTTCATATCTTACTTTGGTAGATCAAGGAAGGTTGCTACTAGAAAAAGGTATAACCCAAATCTTCAACTTTTTCTTCTATTTAGTGTTATAACAAGATTTGATAGGGTTATGAACTAATACCCAAGATAACCTAATTCTATAACTACCATTAATTCACTTCATATTATTAATCTTGATAATATTTGATTCACATTTTAGTATTATTAGTCCATTAATATTTAACACTTTTAAAAGGTGGATAATTTAATTCACCTTTTATTATTAGTCCACTATTATTAGTCCACTAAAAGTGTTATTGGTAATATTATCAAGGTATGATAATATTTCTAAGAACTAAATGTAATATGTAATATCTATGTGATTACATAATGTAATGTTATGCTATGGCTAATTGAAAGATTAATTATAGGTCTCTCAAATGAAGATAATTATACTGCTTAGCGGATAGAATTTAATTGTGTAGCAGTAGCCTACAAACGAGGCAAGTTTCCTAAGTCAAACTTGAGTTATTATTTTCGAAGCATGTTAGTGAATAATTATTTTTGATTATTCATATCTATACTGATTATTGAGATTCGCACATTGTGTAATTGAATTCATATTCTATTATTATTGAATTGTGAATTAAATTAAAGTTCTTTCATTCATGAATTGTTTATGAGATAGATATATGCTAATTGTATCAGCTAGATTAAGCATGCCTAAATTTGTTAAATCAAATGTGTTTTAAAAGTTGTTCTTATTAAATTGATATGGTAAGAACTCTTGGCTGAGAAAAGGACAAATTTGATTAAGCATGATATCAATGCTGGATTATTAAGTGTTTATGCATAAGTCACAGGGTATGAAAAGTTGATCCCCTTGCTTACCAAAACTTATTAAAAGGTCCAAATTAAATGCTGAGAATCTTGGTAAATGTTCATGGTTATTTCAAACCACTTTATACATGTTATTCAATTATTCGAATATTCATCTGTTGACTATTAATTCATGTTCCTTCACAATTTTATACTATTGTTGAACATTGAAAGAGAAACTTCTTTCTAATCATGATATATCTCCCTTATGTATGAACTTGTTAAGTAAATTAGTTACTTACCCTTGCTATATCATGACATTTATTTCAGCTAAGGCAGAAACATCCAAAAGGGACAAAGGAAAAGGGAAGGTTCAAGAGTAGATGTTTGAGAAGGCTTATGTACTAGTTTATTTTAAATGCTATTTGGTTATGTAAAATCTTTATAATGTTAAGAGTAAATTTTAAGTTATGGTTAAAGAACCTTGGGACTATGATTGTAAGACTTTATTACTATTATGATAAACAATGTATGTTTATTCTTCCGTATTAGTGAGAAAGTATGTTAGTTGTTGAGTATCGTGAACACCGAATTCGAGGTTAGGAAACTCGAATTTGGGGGTGTCACAGACGCCATAACAACTATGTATGTAAGCACCAATAAAATGTTTGCTAGGTCTATAAGAGTATCTTTCTGGTTAGTTGCGATAACTTCCGCGCCAACTGAAATCAGGCTTGAAGTTCTCACCTTACCAACGAGCCAACAGCTGATGGTCACGACTACTACAAAAAAAATCTAATGAAGATGAATATTTCATAGGGAGAACTATGCATTTGCATGTTGGGTTCTTCTGTCATGCGGCCCGGCTTCGCCAAAAGGCCTCATCTCTAAAAGCCCGTCTAGAGGCGCCCGTCTCGCAGTACGGTTCCAAACCTCACCTCGCCTCGCCTCGCTTTTATGACATGATATGTTTCCCTTCTATATTCCCAAATAAAGGGTAAGTCTCATGCTTTAGTTTGTCGATCACGGTCTCGGACACTAATCCCTACAAGTGCCCATAGTAGGTCGGCTGCCCTACCTAACAAATTCAGCGTATCGGTCCCTAGAAGACAACTTTAACATGCCAATTAACTATAGAAAGAAAGCCATTTGGAACCTTACTTCGTTCTAGCTCCAACCGCTTTTGTGATCCAACAAAACTACTAGGCATTTCTCAAGGAGACATTACCAGATACTCTTATAGACCTAACGAATCACGTATTGGTACTTGCGTACCCAAACAGGGTACTCTTACGTACCAATACTCTAAATTTAGCATACCAAAACTTTTCTTTTTTGTTAACTATAATTGCATAAATATCAATATTATAAATTAGTATTGGATGCTCAAACATTATATTTGTACTCAAATATTTATAAAACAATCAACTTGTTGATTCAACTAAAAATCATCTATAAAACTTAGGTTTATGTTGACTTGTTAATATTCTAACCTTGTTGTTTTGGTGATGACTTGAGATTTTGTACTAAATAGTTTATTGTGAAATTTCAAGAAGTTGATAAAAGGATCATTGATGAAAGACTTTGAAGACTTTTGTGTCCTAAGATTATATGCAAGGTCATTGCAAATATTTAATTTTTCAATTCAAGGCTCTAGGACATTTTATGTGTGCATTTAACATGATTAGTATTTTATGCATGCTAAACCGTTGTTATTGTCCGATTTAAAGTGATTAGTATTTATATATTGCCATACATGCTAATCCTTGAAAATAACTGTCAAAAAGTTAAAGGATTGGTTGTGATAGCCACCTATTTTGAAATTCATATATCTCGGTAATATAAGATCATAATTATTTTGATTAACCTTTTCCATTTATTACGGAATGGACATATCCTTTAAATTGGGTTATTCAAAAGGTAGTTTGATATATGTGGCGGTATAGTCATGATTACTCTCTATTTATTTTAGTGGATCATGATTAGAAGTCAAATAGGTGCACATATCTTGGAACTCAAAATTAATGATTATCCTGGGAAGATATATGTTGTCATTAATTACAGAACTAACATTTAATATGTTTCTTATAGGAAGTTTAAATACAAAACAGTGTGGTATACACGGACTTATCACTTTGGAAGATTATCTTTGAAAAAGTTTAACTAATATCTGTTTTGTGTTGTCCGAATATTTACATGATTTATCCCGACGGAAATAAAGTTTGTTTTTAACGGAACTTATTTGTTCAAAAGTGCAACGGTAATATTTTGGGATATAAATTCAACTGAGATATCAGTGCTAATTTACAACACTCGAATTAATCTTTGCACTATCATACTTGAAAAGATATTCTATTTTTTGGTGCAATCTTACAAGCTGCTGTGCAATTAATATTCATATTATTATCCAACAAATTTTTGTGAGCCCTAAATTGGTGATATCTATTTTACTCTTTGATCATTGCATTTATTAGTTGAGCCTTGCATTGTTAAATTGCTTATTTGCTTTGATCATTAGACCTCTATATTTGTAATCTTATTTTTTAGACTAAGTGATGTCTAAAGGAATTTAATCCTGGTGGATTAAGGTTGGTTTAAAAATAGGTTCAAGGAATCATAGGTGATTAAGGAGTGCATTGGTGCACAAGGAGCAAAAGTGCTCAAGTAAATTATTGTAATTCAAGATTTGAAAGAATCTGTTTTGTAACAAGAGTCATTTTAAAGAAATAATGAGTCTCCAATACTAGTTGGTATTAGACGTAGACTAGGCTATTATTATAGAGTGTAATAGTTGAACCACGTAAAAATCTTGGTGTTCATTTTATTGCTTGCTTTACTTTATTTGCTCACAAAAGTTAATTAATTATTTTGATAATTAAAACTTGAATTTTTTCATTAACTTGAGAAAATTCATTAACACTAAGTATTTTCACCAAGTTATAAATTCAGAAAGTTATTTTCATAAAATCAAATATTCAATTCGGTAGGTCATATTAATTCAGCAAGCTGCATTCATTAATATAGTTGGCTGAATTCAGTAGTTTGGTTTAAAGTTTAAAAATCGGTTATAGTTTGTTCCCACACTTATTCAACCCCCCCCCCCCTTCTAAGTGTGCCTTATCTGAATTTCAATATATTACATTTAGATTCTAAGAGAATTCCTAACTATAAGAACTTATGTAAAGATACCCTAGTGTATAGCGTTTTAGCTATGTAGTGTACCCGTATTCGTACTGCATATCGAAACGTACAATGTTTCAGGTAACACCGCTCTGATCCAACCTAAGGTAATATTCCATCACCCACTTTGAAGAAGTATATCATATTATTTATAAAAAAAGGTCAAATTACAGAAGCTATTGTGCCACAAACTAAGCAAGAAACTGACAATATAAACTACAAAATCTTAAGTCTATCTAGAGAATTTAATAGCCATAAAATCTAGATGATAGTTGAAAATTTTAAATGTGCCAATTATGTACTCTGCTCGACCAGGCACCCAGCTAATAACTCGGCTAATATGCAACCTGCACTCCATAAATATATGCCAACACTATAATCGGTAGCCCCAAGAAGAAGCTGTGACGCCCCCAAATCCAGGTTCCTTCAAACCTCGGATCCGATCCGCCACGATACTATTATCTTCAAACTATTTATATTTTTATTCATAACTTAATGAATATGACTTTACTTATTACAATTTAGAATATAAATTCTTTCCATTTCCAGGATCTATGTAATGACCCCAAACTTTATAAGTTTCACAACTTGGTCATTTACTATTCCTGTATTACATCACATTCGATGTTATATAAATACGCAGAATAATTTAAACTTTTCAAAACTCCTTTGAAAATAATTCTTTTATTGATATCTTAACTTGAATCACTTACAATTTCCTGAATCAAATTATTCTATGATTCACTTCATTCTATTTCCGTATAAACCTTTACATCTCGATTCGAATTTCTCTATGTATCACATATTACAATATTACAAGCTAACATGTATTACACATCGTAACTAGGGGTGGGCAACCGGTAAAAACCGGTCCGAACCGGACTGGTACCGAACCGAACCGGTACCGAAATTACTTAAATTTTGGTACCGATACCGGTACCGGTTGAACCGGTATACCGAACCGGCGGTACCGGTTCGGTACCGGTTTTTACCGAAAATTAATATAATTATTATTTTTATTATTATTTTATTATTTTTATTATTATTTTATTATTTTTATTATTATTTTATTATTATTATTATAATTATTATTATTTTTATTATTATTATTATTATTATCAATATTTTATTATTATTATTATTAATAAATTATTAATAATAATAAAAAATAGAAAACCGGTATATACCGGTCCGGTTCGGTATATACCGAACCATAAAAGTGGCGGACCGAAACCGGTACCGAAAAACCGGTATATACCGGTTTTTTTATACCGAACCGGACCGGTTTACATTTATACCGAACCGGTCGGTTCGGACCGGTCCGGTTCGTCCAAAAACCGAAAAAACCGAAAAATTTGCCCACCCCTAATCGTAACTACTATCAAGTATATCTACTATAACCTAAACATGGTTCAAGAGCATATATTTAATTAAACAAATTAATCTCCTTTGATGTGATTAAACTTTATCAATCAAGTAGCACGTAACCTTTACTGTGTGTCCTTAACCTGCAAAAGTGGTTATTTGCAAAGGTGAGCTCGACAGCCTAGCAATTCTAACAGTTTTCATGAAGCACATAGCATATAATAGCATATTCAATTCATGCATTCATAATCAATTAATATTTACTACGCATGTTACTTCACATATAACAGGCATAAAGATTTATATTACAAACATATCATCAAAGATCAACTTTCAATTTCATACATATCTCATATGCATTTCATATATATATATCAACATTCGCATAACATAATATAGCTTAACTAGCAGTTATCGAATTCATATATCAAATAAGAACTGAAAGACTTGCCTGATTCGTAGTTTATCAACTACAACTTAACTATGTATCGCTAATTGCACTTTGTGTATCCCTACACAATTATATAATCATGGATTCATATCCATTAGTCATACATTTCATACGTTCTTAATATAACAATAAATATTACATTGTTTCCTAACTAGGTTTGTAAAACCTTCATTTTGCTTTCTCATCATACTCTTAGAATAGTTAGGTATGTATAGGTATACTTAACCACCCGTACTTGACATCAATATTCACATAAATTATCACTCACTTGACTCGCTATGTGTTCGACGCATATTTAAAGTTTATAGATATGTGATCTACGTCGTTCATATTCAAACTGCTTAGTTCCATAATGATTTATTTCAATCAATAAAGCTTAACAACTTACTTTAACAAGATTCGATGTTATAAGCTTTTAAACCATATATTGGTACTAATAAGCCTCTACTAGTGTGCTTCACATAGCATAGTTCATTATTTGAAAACGTATTTTAAACCACACTTCAAAGGTCCAATTCATGCTTAGCTAAATGATAAACATATTCGTCATGTCTAGGGGCATAAGGCGTTCAAGTTCACTTTTAAAAGTCATTCTAGGCCAAGGTAAAGTAACTAGGTACAACTTTTAATCTCATTTCATAGCTAACTAATCCATGAATATATGTTATCATGTTTAGAACTTTAAGTACACAAATTACTTTAAGTTTGTTCTTAAAGTTTCAAGTTTTCTTTAGAAATCATTTTCAACTAAGCCATTGTAAGTTGATAATAAGTAAAGTAACTTTAAATCACTTCTAATTCTCAAGTATACTCATAACTCAACAAGATTTATGTGTTAAAATATCATAACTTCAAAGACTCAAGGTTCGTCAATATTCATTTTTCAAAACTCTAAGTTTCTTTTCAAAATACATACTAAACCATGCTAAAGCATTCTATAATGAGTAAGGTAATCTTATATGTCATGTCTATTATCATGCATTTTTATGTTACATCACTTAGAATAACATATTCCATCGTCGGGAGCACTATATTTGCGTATGTGCTCGCTCGACGCCCTCCGATGGCCTTTGATTACGTAATAGTCAAAAAGATGACTATTTTGACCCTTCCTAATGATCTCAAATTGAAAACCTTAAAAGACAAAAGTTGTAGGTCTATTCGTTCTCGTTCTGGATCATCTTGAATCTCCTCAATCGGAGTTCGTATAAAAACGTTATGGCTGTTTTACCAAAACATGTTATGTCAGATTTTTCTCAACATCTGTAACTAACCACCCCCCGCCGGGGCGGGGGTCTTGCCTTAAAAATAGCCCGTCGGGGCGGGCATAGCTACTGTAAGTGGGAAATTTCATGCCCTGTTACGAGCTAACAATCCAAACTTCCCTTCTAACCTTCATAATTTGAGTTATACATGTCCAAATTAATCCGTTTTCGATTCTATGGATTCGTAATTCATAGAACTACAACATACTAGATACCCATCAACTAACATAAACATTAACTAACCCAAATATGAGTCTATAACTCATGTTCATAATAATTATTCATGTTTTGACAAATTAGCGAATTCGTTCACTACGAATTCGTTTCTAAACCAAATTGGTTCGTTTAACTTCCATTGATTTCGCATTGAACTATATTAACAACATCTACCAACACTTAATGGATTATAAAATCCTTAGCCATCAATTTTGTGACTCAAAAGATACTCTTTCTAAGAACTTTGTAAAACTTGAATTTAAGAACACATAGAGGGATGTTACCTTCTTAATGCTTGATTGGCTAACTATTGCTCTTCAACCTTCCAAATCTCATATTGCTCTCACTAATGGCAACTCACTCTTAATAGGAAGCTTACCAAAATAACTCAGTAAATGGAAATGAAAGGATGAGTCCCCATTTATAGAGAAATAATTGTTCATACAATGATTTTGCCCAACAATCTAAACCAAGAGGAAGAAGAAGAAGCCATTGGATTGAAGAAGTTTGGTGGAAAATCAAATCAACTCACTCCCCTCTTCATCATTTGGAGGCTATTGATTTTGGAGAAGAAGAAGCAAGCTAGCTTCTAGCCTTTTTGCATTTCACGTGAATGAGAAATAGGGAGCAATTAGGACACTAGTTTTGGGACAAGCCAATTATCTCAGCATTCTTGCAACATTTATACTAATTCCTAATCTTATGTCACATTTTATGATGAATTCATATCATATAGTTTCAATATACATTAGTCCACATATTTTAATCTTTAAAACATGTGTGGACTTAATTTAATTGCTCACTAATAACTTAATATCTCTTTTTACTATTTTCTTACACATTGGTATTGAAATAACTATTTTAATAACACATGTTTATTTACTCCCATCTTTTAGGGAACACATATAATTGCCTCATCACGTAGGATGAGATAACAAAACTTATTTAAATCAACTTTATGATTTAATCACTTTTATCACATGTATATCATTAGACCCAATTAATGGCACACTTCATTTCATATCATATAGATGTAGCTACTATATAATATAAAATCATTGCACATACAAATTAATTCCTTAAATTATTCATCCATTAAATTATTTAGGCTTAAATATGAATTAGTATCCTAAACTATAGGTCATATTTCACTTTGGTGATCCACCTTTCAATTTTGTCGATTAGATGATTAAACTATTAATTTTTTTCAATTGCAAAAAAATTAAACATGTCACGTCAGAAATTGCTGACATGACAACTTGTGTGGGGCCTTAGAAAACTAGTGTGGCAAAAAAGAGAGTTTTTTAATTATAAAATAAACAAATCTGATTTGGTGTGGGGTAAAATGGTCAAACAACAAATTATATAACATAACTAATTAATACAAAACAAATAATATTATGATTAAAAAACTCTTTTTTTTTTGCCACACCAGCTTCATAAGGCCCCACACAAGTTGCCACGTTAGAAATTTCTGACGTGGCATGTTCAATTTTTTGCAATTGGAAAAATTTAATGGTTTAATCATCTAATTGACAAAATTGAAAGGTGGATCACCGAAGTAGAATATGACATATAGTTTAGGGTACTAATTCATATTTAAGCCTAATTATTTAATGAATGCTTATTCCTTCACTTTGCCACACTAGGCATATTTCACAAGCTCGATCTTAAGCTTCTCTCATTCTCCACACTTATTATTCTTTCAATATAATATTTGTGTGACTCAAGCATTTAAATGCTAAACTACCTTAATTAATTATAAGTATAACATTTATGCTTATAATAATTAATATATACTCCATTAGTTATTTAAATGTTAACATTCACGATAAAATAATAACTTAAGTTATTTAATATATTAAAATAACTTAGTTTTCTTTCATTAATTAATTCTCTTGAAAATAAATTAGAAATTATGTATTTTGTCATAACATAAATATTATGTTTTCTCTGAATAAAGATATTTACAATTAGAAATTAATTTGCTTATTGTCTCAAGATATTATTCTTAATATAATATCAAATAACTATATGTACGACACATGTACATATATTATATACAGAAAATAGATAATAAGTTTATTTTCTATTATAATAAATTATTTCCATCAATTTATTTACATATAGCAAATACGTTTTAATATATTTACTATATTATTAATCATACCTCATACAAAATATATAAGGTAATATTATTATTTAACCTTTTCTCCATTTATTAAAATAACTCAATATTAGAAATTATTTTAATATCCTCTATTAGAAATATATAATTATTATTTCTCTCTCCCACTATCAATTGTTCCCAAAACAATTTCTTCAAATATTAGATATCCATTTAAAGATATAATGATTTATGTCTCCCTTTAATAACGTATATATATTTAACGTTATTCGTACATTAGACTGTCTCACATATTAGCATTCTGAGTAATATATATATAAAGTATCGCATATTCAACACACATATTAATTCACTCATTTACTTAAGTAAATTAAACCTTGTACTATATTACCATAGTTATTTAAGGTTTAACATACACATTATATTATTCCATAACATAACTCTCAACTATCAATTAACCAATATTTATTCTTATTAGTTAATTCTCTCAACTAACTCATGTTTCACTATCCAAACTCATTCGCGGATAACTTACGTACTATCAATAACCTATATTATAATCATACCAGTTATTAGAACACACACACAAGAAAATGACAATTATACATTAATGTCATCCACTTACTATGATAAAATAATCCTATAAACTATTTAATATCGATAGGAAATTTTATCCACTTCTTTTATCTCAACTGAATTATCTCTGCGATCAATGACAATATATAAAAATAATATATTTATTAATCACAAAAATCACATATTACATGGTTCATATTACCCTATGTAACTCATTCCTATATATCTCGTATCACATAAATGTTTTTATTCGAACCCATTTCACACTTAAGAATTTTATTTACTAAATTCTTATTTTAATATTTTCTAAAAATTCGGGTTCTTACAGAAGCTCTGGAGGCCGATACCAGAGTGTAACCACCCGACTGGTCATGGGATGCTTGTGGTTAGGATTAAAAACAGTAGCCAACCCAAAATCAGCTATCTTAAGGATTCTCCATTATCAAGAAGAAGATTTGACCCCTTGATCTCGCGATGAAGCACATTATGTTTGTGACAGTGCTCAAGTCTAGATAAAAGTTGATGCATGTAACATTTAACCTGCAGAATGGAAATTAGTTAAATTGACCATCCTGTCAATGCATGTACTTCTATTTTAGAATGTCACAAGTAAGTCAGTCTAACATGCTCGAATGTAAACTTAATGCCTGGGCTAGCAGCTAGACCAGCCAAATCATGTTCCATGTACTCAAACACATGTTGCCTCCTTTTTAGTCTTACCAAAAGGACTCTAACTCATGCAAGTATACATGGGTCAACAAGTAGTACAGAGTAAAAAAAGTATCGATTCACAGAGAAAGATTTTAAAATCTAAATTATCATACACCAATTGTATCACTATTTTTTATATGCTTAAACGAATAACTCACAATTGCAATTAATTCTAAAATTAACTAGTAATTAAAAACACAATTCTACTTTAATGAAATCAAATTTGGAATTAATGAGATTCTAACTTCATTTTATATTTCATCTAAATATTACCATCATGCAAGATTATACAAGTATCATGGAAAATTAGCCAAGAGCACAAACTTAGACATAACCATTTTTCAATGTATTATGACTTGCTTACATAACCTCCACATGCAATAGAAATCATGTAATCATCAATAAAATGAAAATCACTATATTTCTATGTGAAATTTCAGCAATATTGAACTGAAGCACAAACTCTTATATTACTACACACGGTGAAACAGCATATTTCTATCTGGTTCACGAAATATAAAGCTAAACATTTCAGCCTCATAAAAGCATGCTATCATGATTACAGCCATACTCACATGTCATTTTTCAATTTCATACAAGCATATAAAATAAATGGTGATCAAACATTCATGCAATACGATCAATCATAATAGATATTCTAATTATAAATGATCAATCAAGCAATTAATTATAGACTACATATCAAAATCTGTTAGAATCCCATAATGGAGTTTAGTTCATTTCTGAACCTAAAACCATTATGGGATTATAGTAACACATTGAAAATAAATATCACAATTGAGAGAGAAGATAGAATTGATCAAACCCAATTGCAGAATTCGTTCCAAAATGCTATCCAACTCTCCAATAATTTCCAGCAAAATGAAATGAATAATTATTCCAATGACTAAATTCAAAAGAAGATGTAGAAAATCTTAAGTTTATGCTCAAATCCTCTCTAGAATTAGTTCAAAGCTTGGAACCCTAATTTTTCTAATGAATAACTGATAAAAACCAACATAATCCACGTCTGGTACCAACAAGAATAGTTTCAGATAAGACCACGCTCAAATTTCAAATTCAAAAACATAAGTCAACAAACAACATCAGATAACTCGCGCGGCCGCACGTGATCGCAATATAAAACGGGCGCGGGCGCGCGACTCCATTGCGGGCGTACGATGTGCCTTCTTGTTTTAAGCACGGGAGCACGATGTGTACTTTTAGCCTCTGCCTGCATATAGCGCGGGCGCGCGAGGAATAATTTGTCAAGCAGCGCGGCCGTGCTGCTTCTGTCTGCTGCATACTGATGTCTGTTGTTGTTGCTTGTTGTGTGTCCTTCATCAACGTTCAGTTCCTTGTCAACACACATTCTATTTGCCAAGCCTTAGTCTCATACCACATTGCCAATGCCACATTATGCCATTTCCGGCATTTCCATACCAGAGGAGTTCTAATTACGAATATTGCAAAATAAATGTAAAATGCAACTAAAAACATACTAAAGTCTACTTAAGATGAGCATAATTCTCGTGAATTGATATCCAATAAGTAGGTATAAAACCTACTTATCAACACCAGGTATAAACTACACGACATCCTAGAAGTGACCAAACCTTTCAATTTAATGACATTTGGATGATCCAGTCGCCGCAAAATGATAATCTCCCTAGCCATAAATTTCAGACTCTCGGGTTCCAAATTATCGAACTGTACCTTCTTTAGCGCAACAATTTTACTTGTTATATTGTCTCTTGCATTGTACACATTGCTATAAGTTCCTTGTCCAATCTATAAACATATAATTCGTGAAACAGGGCCCACTAAGGTCAAATAACAAATCAAGAAATGATTAAAAAGGCATGATTGTCCCACCTTATCAATTTTCTCAAAACTGTCAGCACGTCGAGGTAGCCAACCATCGAGTGCTTCGCCAAGAACATCTGATAGCCAGGGCGTCCATTCGGCTGCAACCTACTCCCCATGCTTATGCTTGGGTGGATTACTCAACCTCGGCTGACCCTTCGTTCTTCTCCTCTCATCCCTTGGTCTTCCATCTTTCTCCGCCTTCTGCGTCCCATCAATCTCATAGCCACCATTATTGTTCTCAACATTCCTCCCCTCCATCTCCAATGTCCCACTAGATTCAACACTCAAATTACTCTTATTCCTCCCCCATCTCCAGCCTCTGTCTTCTCTTCCTTACCATTATACACTACACCAGACGAAACCTCTCTACCCAAAACACACCCCATATATGAAATCTACAGTTCATCACCAGACAATACTCTCTAATTACTCACCAACAATTAATCACTCTACTTCATAACTTCCTGCCAAAATTAAATAAATAAATAAATAGCAATCAACAAAATCAAAAAACCACCACCCCCTCATCTAATCATAGAAATTAAATTTCCCAACTCAATTGATCAATCTCCTTGCTGGAAAAAAAATATATCAAGTATACACAAGGATAATTCGACATATACAATAACAGATGCCAAACATACATAAAAAATATACAGATAAGCCCTAACTCAGAAAATGATGATTCGAATTGCTAGAACGAGCAAAAAAAAGTTGAATGGCTAACCTGACTGAATCTGGTGAAAGGAATATAATTGTGTTCTAGAAAGGGAGAGTAGGCGTTTTCTCGACACTTTTGTGTTCTTAGCCTTCTCTCTCTAAAATTCTCCCTCTACTCTCTGTAATATTCAACTCTGGGTCTTGGCCCAAAAGGATATAATTAAGGTATGAATCTTAAGTTCAACTCTTATTTAACATACTTTGCATACTCCCCTTTAGCGACGGACGGATCGACGATTCGATCCATCGTTATATATAGAACCGTCGTCTTAACTTTTAACGACAGACAACATATAGCAACAAACAACATCTAGCGACAAACCGAATCGTCGCCCGGTCCGTCGCTAAAGAGGGTATGCAAGGTATGTTAGATAAAGGGTGAGCTTAAGATCCGTACCGTAATATATATACACACACATATGGGTTCGCATCCCTGGAAATCGGTTACTGGGAACAACCAAAAAAGGGAATGGATATCATGAAGTAAATTTCATGGTAAGTTCACTTCATATCCAATACAGTGCTGACACGCAGGCATATAGATCACCATCCCGCTTGTGTGTCAGCACTGTATTGGGCATTAATTGAACTTACCATGAAGTTCACTTCATGTTAACCGGATCCACCAAAAAAGCAACAGCTTGTAGCGGCTGAGACAATTAAAAAGGGACATGTCTCATTTTAATTGTCTCAGTCCTACAAGTTGTAGCGGCTTGTTACTATTCATATTAATATTTTGTAATATTATTAATACTATTATATTAATATTTTATAATATTAGTATTAATATTTATACTTATAATATTAATATAAATAATAATATTTTTTACTATTATTAATACTTATATTAATATTTTGTAATATTAATATTAATATTAATATTAATATTAATAATAACTAATAAGAATATTAATACTAATATTACTATTATTTCTATTAATATAAATATTAACCATATTAATATTACTAACTAATATTTCATTGTAATTTAAGCTTTAAATTTTTGTCCAGCTCAATTTGAAACTCGACCAAGATTTATATGAATAGATCGACTATGAAAAAAAAAAAGCAAGCATAGCATAATTGAATCCAAGAATTTCTAAGAATAATATAAATTAGTTAGTAAAATTAATAATGTTAATATTAATATTATTAATATAAATATTATTAAAACTAATATTACAAAATATTAATATAAGTATTAATAATATTACAAAATATTATTATTAATATAAATATTATAAATACTAATATTACAAAATATTAATATAATAGTATTAATAATATTACAAACTATTGATATGAATAGTAACAAGCCACTACATCTTGTAGCGGCTTTTTGATTGTCTCAGTCGCTACAAGCTGTTGTGTCTAGGAGTGTTCATCGGTAAAAAATCGTACCGTACCGTACCGAATACCGATAGTAGCCAATTTCATGTACCGATACCGTTACCGATTTTTACCAAAAATTAATATAATAATAATAATTATTATTATTATTATTTTTTATTATTATTATAATCATTATTTTATTATTATTATTATTAAATTATTAATAATAATAATAATAATAAATTAGAAAACCGGTATATACCGGTCCGGTTTGGTAAAACTGAACCATAAAAACGTCGGACCGAAACTGAAACCAAAAAATCGGTATATACCGGGTTTTTTGTACCGAACCAGACCGGTTCTTTTTTAATATCGAACCGACCGGTTCGGTCCGAAAAACCGAAAAAACCGATAAATTTGAACACCCCTAGTTGTGCCATAGTTTTTTTGGTTACTCCTAACAACTGGTTACCATGAATGGAGACCCTATATATATAGAGCAATATTAAGAATAGGGATAATAAGAAGAAATTTCTAGACGTTCTGCAAATGCATCATATATTAAGAAATTTGAGAAAACATTGAAAATAAAGTTCAAAATCCACGATGTATAAAGTAATAGAATTGAAACTAAAGATTTTACAAGTGAATACATCATTCTGCCAAAATTGTTACAACTAATTTTCTCAGGCTGATTCTTAGTTTCTTACTCGTCACTTTTCTTCTTCTTTTTCTTTTTCTTCTTTCCCGGGGTGGTTTCAGTTTCTTCTTCGTTTTCAGCATGCTTTCTCTTCTTTTTTCCAGCTTCGACATTCTCTGCTCCATTCTGCAACTTGGCATCTTCAGCCAATTGCTTCTTCTTCTTCTTATCCTTTTTTGAGACCTCTTCAGTTTCGGGTTTATCTATGCCCTCGTCAGCTCTCTTCTTTTTCTTTTTGTCTTTCTTCTTTTCATCATGAGCAGGATCCCCCTCGATCTGGGCTGGTTCTTCATTCTTCCTCTTCCGTACAGCTGGCTCTTCCACGGTAGCTGGTTCTGTCCGTCCAAGAACAGAATCTGCTGAAGGATTGTAAGTCTGTAACAAAAAGAAACCAACCAGACGGCAGATGTGTTAAGAGCAAAAAATCAACAAACAAATAAGATCGAATATTTGACGTATAGATCCCAAAATAACTGCCCAGTTTTGACTTTTTGGTCAAATGGACTTATTTTTAGAATTAATAATTAATCATATATAATTATAAAAGTTGGGGTCAGTTGTAAACTGTATGTTCTATTTTTGTAAAAAATGGTGCAAAAATTAATTTTAAAAATGGTTAATTTGACCACTAAAAAAGAAAAAAAAAAGAGTCAAATAATTTATTATGGGACGGAGAGGGTAACAATACAATCAAATCAAAAGGTCAAATAGATTATAGACCTTGGCGGGAGTTATCAAAGCCCCTGCTCCCTTCTTTCGGTCCTTGTCATAGAACTCTATTTTAGGTTTGCCTTTAGCCGATCCAGCAGAATGACCTAGTTCTCTACCTTCAAGATTCCTTAATCTGGCTTCGAGCTAAAGAATTAAGAAAAAGAATAGATCAGCAAAAGGATAGATTACAGAAATTAAAGGCAGTTTTTATCTTATAGAATGTATTACCTTGGCTCGATTCTCCAACCCCATAGAATTATCTTCACTATCTCCAAGAGCATCGTATCGAATTGCTAATGAAGTTTTAGCAGGCAAGAGATCGGGAGATTTTCCCTTTGTGTTTTGGTGCTGCCTGACCAATTAAAGATGCGTGGTAGATAAGACCATATTTAGGGGTTGCATGTTTTGTCTTTAAAGCTCTGAAAAGAGCTTTTTCCGCACCAAGAATCTGAACTGTACTCCCTGGCTGTTTTGCAAGATTCAGTAAACTTCCCCCATGAGCAATGAGGCGAGCACCAACAAGTTCTCCAACAAGAGCAGTAAGATTTGGAGCAATGGTGTTCATCCTGCTCTTTAAATAATCATAAAGTTGAGCTCTGTACTCTGAAAGAGATAGAACTTGATCACAAAGGTCTTTGATATTGATCAGATCAAGGTCAGTAACTTCAGTCCCCATGGAAATCGAGGACGCTTCTTTCAGTTCTGTCTCAATCTCTTCTGGCAATATCTACAAACATTTATGGGACCAATCTAAACAACTTCATTCTCTCTCCATTAAATGACTAAATAAGTAATCATATCAAAATAGGAAGCGGTAATTTCAAATTTAAAAATAGGTTCCATAACTGATGTCCAAATCAAAAGTTTGACATGCCAGACGAAATAAACAAAATTAGGCCAAGACAAAGTACTTGGTCCTATTTCTGCTTTCGGTACATACTACTTAGTCCTATACATTCAATTCAATTCATTGATTCCGTAAATAAAAATCAGAGTTTGTTTCCAGATAGTCATTGTTTTTCAAAAGACACTTGTTTGCAAAAGTATAGACGCAATAGATGCCATTCTTAGTGGGAAAAGATTGAACCCTTTGTAGTTCAGGTGGCAAGGTTGTTCCTGGGATGCAAAAGACTAAAAGATGCCGCTAAGTTCCAGCAATTATGAAAAACATAATAGTTCTATTATATCATTGGAAAAAGAAACCAAAACTCTACCACAGAAAAATCAAGCTTTGCGGCATTAGTCCGGTCACCCATCAGTTTTACTGACTTGGCATATAGGATGTTATCCTGTACAACCTTTGCAAGTTCTGGAAAATGCCAACCATACCATTCTCGCACCCTCATTGCATAGGTGTTAAGCTCTTTATCAAGATCATCCAACAATCCAATGGCCTGAATTATCATAGTGTCCACCTAGTAAAGCAATAAAAACATCAACAGATTAAGGACTCCATCCTAATAATAAGAACATGACATAAATGGCAGATTAATTAAAAACAACGAGTAATCCTGTTTAATGGTAAACAGTCAGTCAGATAAGCCATTTTATCTAACGACTATTTACTTTCAAATGAAGGTAATCAAATAAACCACACAAGACAAGACAAATATTTACAACCCTGATTGGTTAATGATTAAATTGAGAAATAACATGAAATTAAGTTCAACAAGAACTGGCTTAAAATATTTTGGATGAGATGTAGCATATGTTAGATATTTGTAACATATATATATATATATATATATATATATAAATATAAATATATATATATGTACCATGTCCGATATATGCAAAGAAAGAAATCTTAATTTTGGATAGAAAGAACACATATTTTTCTTTTTCTTTTACAAGTGAAACGAAACAAACACAATAGACCAACAGAAACTAGCATTCAATAATCTCTCCAAACCTAAAGACATGGATGGATCACAGCACAAATAGATTATTAATAAATAAGTAATATACAACAGAAATCGCTCATACCACAGTGTTTTCAGCTTCCCATAGCTGTTCAACAATACAACACAATATTTTTTTTGTGTGGGTGGGCGCTTAGTTGGGGGGGGGGGGGGGGAATTAGACAGATCTCTTCTGTTTTCTGTACAATCTCTGGGCTTGTTTGCTGTACTTCAGTATCCTGGTGATAATAATACATATAATGTAATTTACCTTATCCGGACTGAATTTCAACTTGTATCTGGACAGGCTGTGAGATAAACCTAAGCTCATTGGAGCCAAGTCTTGAGCACCTAAACCAGATATGAGTTCAGTCAATTGACTCCGAACCCCTCTCATCAGTTCCATGACGGTATTGTTGTGAACACATTCAATTTGCTGCAAGGTATATAATCAGACTTCAATTGCAAGTAAAACAATATGAAGTGACACCACACAGTTCACATAAAAAAGAGGAGTAGCTGACCAGTTTCTCCTTAATTGCATTTCCAAGTTTCGAGTCTGCTACGGCTAATGTTTCACCATCACAATGAGAACGCAAGAACTTGCGCAGACCTTTACTGGGTTTGCTATCAATCAACAAGGTGGCTGCTGATAACGCCTCTGATGTGTTCTCAAACTTGGAGAAAGCTTTTAGCTTAACAACCTAATGTTAAAGACCATCCAAATACACTTTAGATTTATGATATAAAAAAAAATAAAACAAACACAAACAATTAATCAAACTCATAACCAAGAAACCCAAAAAAGAAAAAAACAAATTGTGAAGAAATATAGACTTGGGCACTGAAAGCATTCTGTATGCCAGTTTGCATATCAAGTACATAAGCATGACATCTGGCATAAGACAGATCATACTGTAGACTGTTACGAGCTCACCATTTCATTTATCATATTTACAGAACATCAATATATTGTTTAAGGATCTACGCTAGCAAAAATTTCAAAAGGTAACTGAACACTTGTTAAGAACTGAGAAAACCCATATTAACCAAATTTTTTATGTAGTAGTTAGTTTACTAACCTATATGACAATGCCATATGTAAAAACCAATAAAATAATTCAAATTCAAATTACTTAGAAAAAAACAGAGGAAAAATCAAACAAGACAAGAACTCCATTAAGTGTGGTGCTTTTGATTTGAATACAAGAAATAGCAGTTCTATCTTATTACTTCAATGAACCCACAAATTAATTAATTCCTCATCCACATAGTTCAAGAGGTATAGATCTCAAAAGGGACATTTTCTAAAGTGTATTTGTTTAAAGCAGTAATGGAATAACCTATATCTCAAAAAAATAGAACGGCAATGATAATGGAATTATAATGAAAAACACAGTCTAGCATTTGGTACAAAACTTATGCAGTGTGCTGAAGTGTAGACTGTAGAATGCACTTGGGCAGTGAACCAAATTATCATCCACTTTATCAGTCCCTTAGTCATGAAAAAAGGAACGAAAAACTGAAAGTTGTTGTTTTGGGAATCGCCAGTAATGGCAAAATGGGCTGACTTGGCAATGGACCCATTCCAATTCTAGTCATTCATCTAACCAAAATGCCAGTAAAATGCTAAATACGAGTTGGATAATTAAGAAATTGATGCAGTGTAGAGATACGTGAACCTAGATTAGTAGTCACTTGTCAGACAAACAAATATTTGCTTTATAGCTAAACAATGTACAAAGTTACTATATATTTTTCTCCAGTAGTAAAAATAAGGGCTATATTGCAAATTCGGCCCTCCTATTTGTCATGTTTTTGAAAAGTGTTCCCTAAAGTTTATCTTAGCATAGGTCTCCAGCATAGATTGATTAGTCATGCAAAACCGTTCCTCCAACCTTTTTTGTCAATAAAAAAGTGATTATGCTAGTTAAATGTGATGGAAAGTGCTAACATATTATTCCAATTTTTTATGTAAAGTGATTATGCTAGTTAAATGTGATGGAAAGTGCTAACATATTATTCCAACTTTTTCTATCAATAAAAAAGTGAATTTTCTTAGTTAAATTTGACAAAAAATGTTACCATACTAGTATCATGTCTAAATTAATATGCACCATTTTACTACTATCTTCCTTGAACTAATATGCACCATTTTACTAATACTATCTCCCTAAACTAATATGCACCATTTTACTATTACTATCTACCCTAAATTAGTATGCACCATTTTACTACTACTATCTTCCCACTGTTTTCATTCCTTTAACAGACGATTATACCAAATCAATTCATTCTCGTATTGGACTATCTTTTTGAATGTCAACTCACATAATTAAATACATTCAACAGCCACACAAAAATAAAAATAAAAATTAACTAACTAAATAAATAAATAAAACTCAGTACCTATATTCCATAGTAGACTAAAACGGTACTAATCAAACACAAAATTTAACATCAACTTTTATACTAAGGAAGCAAAGGAAAATAACCTTTCTAGCTGAATCCGATGTTAAAAACTCCTTAGACAAGTCCTGCAAATATATTAGATATTCATTCAATTACGCATTAGCAAACAAAAATCTTAGAACCACAATATATACATAAATATTAGAGAGCGAAGGGGGGAAATTTTTAAAGGAAATTTACCTCAACTTTAGAGAGCTTCCCTTCATCCAATACTTTAAACAGGGCAAAACCCGCAGGAGTTTCAAACAAAACAATCATAATTTAATCCCAAAAAATTCCCAATATCTGAAAATTATCATCAAAAGAACATTTTCCAATTAATCATGATAAACTTGACCAATCTAATTAGGAAAACCCAATAAAATCAATGCATTGAAGATAACCAATTTGCATAAGCAAAGACAAAATAAATGCATATATACATTTATACCTTTATGGACAAAGAGTTCGTTCGAACTTTGGAGCAGCTAGTTTTTCAGAGGAGCTGTAGGTGACAGAGATAACTCTGATACGCGGAGGCTGTAGGGTTTAACGTAGCGGTGAGGAATTGTAGGAAATTATGGGACGATATTAGCCCTAATATTTAAGGACACTATCGATTATATCCTTTAATGTTTTGTTGGTAGAAAAAAAATATATTTTATTGACGATCGAAATTTCGCTTTCTTTATACTAACCCTATAGGATGGCAAAAGTACTATTTCAAACCTCGGAATCAACATTGTGGGACAACAACTTCTTCAACCTCGGAGACAGTCCCCGTGGGACCGCCACAGTACAATTCCACCCTTGAGAAAATCTCAAAAGGGCAAAGATGTAATTTTGCCAACAAAACACAGAACAACCACCGTCCGGCTAAGGACAGGGTCAAAAGATCCACCACAATAAATGTGAGTTCCAAAATTGTGCAAAACACTCACATACTACTTTCGGATACTTGAAGATGTTATCCTGGTCATGGACTCATCTTTTCTAATTCAGAAAGGGGCAAGTTCGATGTCATTGTATAGCTCTCGAAACGAGCTTTTCGGAATGGTATGACAAACCTCCCTACGATTACCGGATTGCAAGATACCGACGTTTTAGTAGACAGCTCAGCGATTAAGGGAACGAACTTCGAGGCTGTGGGACCCACTAGGCCCAGCCGTTGCGGCTGTCGTGGGTCTACCTGCGGCAGGCCGTGGTCCTTAAATACAACACTTCCAGCTCACTTAGAGATCCCAATAGATTTCAGTCAGATCCAAAAACTTGGAGAGAGAAAATCTGAGAGCTAAATAGAGAAACAACTTGAATCTTAACTCCAAACACAGTAAATCTAAGTTTCATACACTTCTATACATATAAACTTTGTTATATCTGTAAGACCCCAGTTTTTATAAATAAAGATGAATTTTCATAATTATTATTTTTGAATATTATGGAATAAATTTGATAAAATATATATAGTTGTGGGTAATATTTATAAATTTTGCAAAGTACGCAAGTTGTTATAAAATATTCGTTTGGTCGGGGAATATTCTTTTTGTCGGGGAATATTCGTACGACGGAACAATCATTGGTGGACCCCACGACGGAAGTATTGTCGTAGTTAGAAAACGACAAAATTATCTTTCTATAAAATAACGGCGGAGGTGTTACCGTTAAAACTGTTGAACTACTCGGTAGTAAAAGTACAGTAATACGCGTTGTTGTATAGTAGCACACGGTATTGATTATTGATACTTACGTGAGAAGTCACTTAGCTATACTCAATTATTGCTACAGTAATTGCTGCATCATATCTCTTATATTATTGATTCAATTATTGTCACAGTATCATCTGTATAATATATTATATTATCTAAACAATAATTGAGACGACAAGTTATAAATGATTAATAATTGTTGAAAGATTAAATATGTGTTGATTAAAAATAAAATAAAATGATTTCTGGTAATTTTTATTCAATCCTTGATGTATATAAAGAGTCTATTATTAGACGTTTGTGATAAGTTTAATTATTTATGGGGGGCCATATGTCATCATCTAAGAGTCTCTTTCATAAATAGTAATTACCTTCGTCAATAGTAATTACCTTCGTAAATAGTAATTACCTTTACCAGACGTCAAACCACTTGCCGTTTCATATTACAGGCGTCGAACCACTTGCCGTTTCACATTACAGGCGTCAAACCACTTTTCTTTTCACATCACCAGTCGTCAAGCCACTTGCCTTTTCACATGGCAAGTGCTAAGCTAGAAATCTTCTATAAATAGAGGCCTAGGGCTTCATTATTTTTCACGAATTCGCTCAAGCTATAGAGAGAGAAAGTATAGAGAGAATAAGAGAGAAAGAAGAAGAGTATTCGGTTATTACACTGCTGCAGTATTCAATCTCCTAAACAAAGTAAGGGGTGTTATTCTTTCTTCTTGAAGAGAACTTATTCTATTCTTTGTTATTCTGTTGGAATAACCGGTATACGCGGAATACCCTATACTTGGTGAAATCCTTATGTTATTCCATTCTTTGTTATTCTGTTGGAATAACCGGTATACGCGGAATACCCTATACTTGGTGACATCCATTTACTATCCTGTCTTTATATTTCTGTCGGAATATCCTGTCTGTGTGTTTTACACCGGACCTGGTTCCATTATTTATTATTCTGTTGGAATATCCTGTCTGTGCGTTTTACGCCGGACCTGGTTCCATTCTTTATTATTCTGTTGAAATATCCTGTCTGTGCGTTTTACGCCGGACCTGGTTCCGTTATTTATTATTCTGTTGGAACATCCTGTCGGTGTGAATTTCACCTGACCTGGTTCCGTTATTATTATTCTGCTGGAATAACCTGCCTGTGCGATCTATCGCATGCATGGTGATTTCTTTTGTTATTTCATTCTTTATTATACTCAGTTGGTTAAAACTTTAACTTCTATACTCCATGAAATTAGTAGAATATCCTTGATATTTGCGCTTCATCCAGTATCCTTTCATGAAAATATTCTTCTAATCATTCTTGAATTTTACACCACAAAACAGTATCGTGTTGACAATTTGGACGTTAATAATTTCTGGATAAAATAATTCTTGAACTTGTTTTATTGAATGATTATATCATTGTCATCATCCTCATGTTTATATTTTGTTGAAAGTCATCTGTGGCCTGTAGTGCATAGATGGACTTGGTATGATTATGACCAGGGATTATTCGGTGTAATCATGACCGTAATATTACAAGTGATGTAAAAATTAAAAATCCTCATTGGCCCGTAGTGCATTGATGGACAGTTGTTGGCATGATCATGACAATTAATGAATACACAAATATTCTTGGCCGTAGTGCATGAATAATTGTGGTTGTGATACTAAAGAATATCCTTGGCCGTAGTGCGGGGGTGATTCGATTATGTGGAATATTTATTAAGCTGAGTCTCAGCTATAACGATGATGAAAAACCTTTTAAATCATAAAAGATAGTAGATTTTATTTTCTACTTGACTCTTTTAATGGATTGCTGGTTCCGCTGTAGTTAAACTTGATGTTTATTGTATTTTATCAGTTTAACACTGTTGAAGGCTAATGATAATTTATTCTGCATTATCTTAGTCATAATATTTCTTACTGGGCTAGTTGAGCTCACCCTTTCTTTCACTGTTCTCTTCAGGAAATGAGAATATAGCTGGGACGAGTCGGGGAACGGAGTGATGGACCAGAGAATAGTATTAGTAGTCCTCATTATCCTGTTAAATAGTGTGACAATAATTGTATTGAGGACTCCTATTGAGTTTGTATGATCTCTAGTAGACAATTATTGTATTCAAACTCACAGTTGTATTTTGTCGTATTATACACGACAGTGATATTAGTAAGTTGTATTTGAATTCTGTACCATGTATCTGACGACTCAAGATGGGTGATGTATACCTAATTTTGGGGGCGTCACAGTTGGTATCAGAGCTTAGGGATATGATCCCTGGCTAAGATGTGAGAATAGTACTAGGAGGGGAGAGACGGGGAGTTCCTTCGCTAGTATGACCTACCTAGGTTTATGTGCTATTTTATTGGTCGGTCAGAATATAGGGATAATATGTTACATGTCAATTAACCTTTTGTTTTGTGGCAGTATCTGAAAATGACATCTGAGAATGTTGAGAATAGCAATGGAGCACAGGCGATCGTTGATACACCATATATCAATAATCAGGATAATGTGCATCAGGAAGGCGAAAATCCTCATGCAAACAACAACACTGACCAAATGACGAATGATCAAATGTTCAGAGGTTTTATGCAATTCATGCAACAGCAGGCAAGAGCGACTCCTATCCAAAACGTAGATGGAAACACGGGAAACTCTCGGGCGGTCACCGCTAAACAGTTCAAGGAGCTGGGACCACCGGAGTTTAAGGGGGAGCCAAAACCACTTATGGCGGAAACAAGGATAAAGCAGATGACCAAGATATTTGATGTCTTGGGATGCTCCGAGGAGCAAAAGGTTCCCTTTGCCGCTTTTATATTGCGCGGAGAGGCAGATTACTGGTGGGAATCGGTAAAACGTACTCAACCTGCTGTACTGAAGATATCTTGGGAGAAGTTCCAGGAGCTGTTCAATGACAAATACTTTCCCGAAAGTATTCGCCACATGAAGGAGGTGGAATTTATCAAGTTGGAACAAAACAATATGACCGTGTCGCAATACGAGGCAAAATTTGCGGAGTTATCCCGGTTTGCGTCCCACTTGGTGGATAATGAAGAGAGAATGGCGCGAATGTTTTTAAGAGGTTTGAGGCCGGAGATACGTCAACATCTTATTTCTCATAAACTGTGTTTGTATTCAGATGTTGTAAATAGGGCTCAGTTAGTGGAGCGCGATAACGAGTCAACCCAACTAAAAGAAAGCAGCCGGCAAAATTATAATACCAGCGAGAGTGGTCATCGAAGCGGTGACAACAAGCGTGAAGGGAATCAGCAAGCCAGAAATGGTAACCACTTCGGTGGTAATCAGGGCCAAAACAATAAGAATGGACATTTCAAGAAGAGGAGATTCAACAATGATGGAAAGACGTCAGCACCAGCACCCGTTGTTAAGGA
This sequence comes from Panax japonicus, assembly GCA_020205505.1. Taxonomy (NCBI): domain Eukaryota; kingdom Viridiplantae; phylum Streptophyta; class Magnoliopsida; order Apiales; family Araliaceae; genus Panax; species Panax japonicus. Next base: position 47,450,141 of record CM035105.1, on the reverse strand, counting down.
AGGAGAAAGGCCACCTATCATATGCTTCAAATGCGGAGGGGAGGGACACATCAGCCCAAATTGCGCGATGCCGTCCAAAGCATGTTATAATTGTGGACGAGAAGGTCACTTGGCCCGATTTTGTCGTTTACCAAAGACAAATTCAGCTAGGGTGGAGGCACCAAAGGCCGTCCCAGAAAGGTCAAAGCCGGTAGTGCAAGGGAGAGCGTTTGTTGTGACCTCCCAAAAAGCAAGGAACCCGAATGAGGTCATCACGGATAAGCTTATCATAAACTCTAACGAAGTCTATACTTTATTTGATACCGGTTCTACCCATTCTTTTATTTCTCCTACTTGCGCTCATCGATTAAATTTGACTCCGGAGAAATTGGACTTTGACTTATCTGTGGAAACTCCGTTGGGAGAAACCTTCATTACATCCACTGTTTATAAGTCTTGTTTGGTTCAAATCGGTACCCTCACATTACCTGTAGATCTTATTTCATTGAAAATACTTGCATTTGACGTGATTCTAGGGATTGATTGGTTAACTACTCATCATGCAAAAATTGATTGTTTCCATAAGGTTGTTAGCTTTCATATTCCTAATCAACCTATTATGCGAATTCAAGCGACCAAACCATTAAAATCAATCACGGTCATCTCAAGCCATAAAGCTATTCGTTTATTGAAAAACGGATGTCAAGCTTTCTTAGCTCATGTCACAGATTTAAACAAAAATACGTCAGTTTTGAACGATATTTCTATTGTTAATGAATTTCCTGACGTATTCCCCGAAGAACTTCCTGGCCTACCCCCAGAGCGTGAGATTGAATTTTGTATCGACCTTGAACCCGGTACAAAACCCATTTCTAAAGCCCCATATCGAATGGCTCCTATTGAACTTCAGGAGTTAAAAACCCAACTGCAGGAATTGTTAGACATTGGCTTTATTCGTCCTAGTACTTCTCCTTGGGGTGCTCCTGTTCTATTCGTGAAGAAGAAAGATGGGAGTATGCGACTTTGTATTGATTATCGGGAGTTAAATCATGTCACCATCAAAAATAGGTATCCATTGCCACGTATTGATGACTTGTTTGACCAGTTGCAAGGAGCCAAATTCTTTTCAAAGATTGATCTTCGTTCTGGGTATCACCAATTGAAGATTAGAACCGATGACATTCCAAAGACGACTTTCAGAACTCGGTACGGGCATTATGAATTCCTAGTCATGTCCTTTGGATTGACTAATGCTCCTGCTGCCTTCATGGATATGATGAACCGAGTATTCAAGGAATATTTGGATCACTTTGTGGTCGTCTTTATTGATGACATCCTTATTTATTCCAAAAGCCGTGAAGATCATGAGCAACACTTGAGGCTGACACTCCAAAAGCTTCGTGAATATAAGCTTTATGCCAAGTTGAAGAAATGCGAGTTCTGGCTTGAGGAAGTAGCATTCCTTGGGCACGTGGTATCAAGTCGTGGAATATCTGTTGACCCAGCAAAGATTGAAGCTATTCAAAGCTGGGAGCAACCTAAATCAGTGACCGAAGTACGTAGCTTTCTCGGTTTAGCTGGTTATTATCGAAGATTCGTGGAAGGATTTTCTCGAATCGCTACTCCATTGACTCAGCTGACTCGGAAAGATACAAAGTTCGGTTGGAGCGAAGAATGTGAGAAGAGTTTTCAAGAACTTAAGAGGAGACTCATTTCAGCACCTGTTCTAACAATACCATCTGGCTCGGAGGGATTTGTCATCTACAGTGATGCTTCGGGTAAAGGGCTGGGATGCGTTCTCATGCAACATGGAAAAGTCATAGCCTATGCCTCGCGACAACTCAAAGAATATGAGAGGAATTATCCTACTCATGATCTAGAGTTGGCGGCTGTTGTCTTTGCACTTAAAATTTGGAGGCATTACTTGTATGGGGAGAAAGTGGAGATCTTTACGGATCATAAAAGCCTCAAATATTTCTTCACTCAAAAGGAACTCAACATGCGACAACGACGTTGGCTTGAACTGTTGAAAGATTATGATCATACCATCCAATACCATCCTGGAAAAGCAAACGTGGTAGCTGACGCATTGAGTAGAAGATCACATGCAAGTACAAGTGCGATATTGTCAACGCAAGGGCCCATTTTGTGTGACTTGCAGAGGATGGAGATAGAGTTAAAGACTCCAGGGACGCATGTGACGATGGCGAATATACGAGTAGAACCGACTTTAATCGATAAAGTTAAAGCTGCTCAAGCTACAGACCTGGAGCTGATGCGTATGAGGAAGAAAGTGCAAGAAGGTGCTATGCCGGAAGCAAGAATCGATGAAGAAGGAATACTTCGAGTCAACTCCAGACTTTGTGTTCCTAATGACCCTGATTTAAAGTATAAAATCATGATGGAGGCGCACAATACACCGTTTGCAATCCATCCTGGAAGTACCAAAATGTATCATGATATTCGTCATACATTTTGGTGGAGCAATATGAAGAGAGAGATAGCATTGTTTATCTCAAGGTGTCTAACTTGTCAACGAGTTAAAGCGGAGCATCAAGTACCAAAAGGTCCATTACAACCACTTGAAATTCCAGAATGGAAGTGGGAGCACATTACCATGGATTTCGTTACCGGTCTTCCTAAGGTTTCTCAAGGCATTGATGCGATTTGGGTCATTGTTGATAGATTGACCAAGTCTGCTCATTTCTTACTGATACGAGAAACTTATACACTTGAACGTCTTGCTCGTATGTACATAAACGAGATTGTAAGACTGCATGGTATGCCGGTATCCATAGTTTCTGATCGAGACCCAAGATTTACTTCACGATTTTGGGTTAGTTTGCAAAAAGCTATGGGCACAGACTTACGATTTAGTTCGGCATATCATCCTCAGACGGACGGACAGTCGGAGAGAACTATTCAAACTCTTGAAGATCTATTAAGACTCTGTGTCCTTGATTTCAAGGGAAGTTGGGACAAGTTCTTACCATTGGTGGAGTTTTCCTACAACAACAGTTATCAAGCAAGTATTGGCATGGCTCCATTCGAAGCGTTGTATGGAAGAAAGTGTCGTTCTCCAGTATGCTGGGATGAGGTGGGTGAAGCAACGTTGTTGGGACCGGAGTTGGTACGTATGACTACGGAAAAGATTCAAACGATCCGACAACGTATAAAAACCTCACAAAGTCGACAAAAGAGTTATGTTGATCTTCATCGAAAGGACGTGGAATTCAATATAGGAGATCATGTGTTGTTACGTGTTACTCCATGGAAAGGAGTTACAAGATTTGGAAAGAGAGGAAAACTTAATCCTCGATTTATCGGTCCATTTTTAATCCTCGATCGAATAGGAACGGTAGCCTATAGACTCGCTTTACCGCCAAGTATGTCTCGTGTTCATAACGTTTTTCACATATCCATGTTACGTAAATATGTGAAAGACCCGAACCACATTATTGAGTTAGAACCGGACGAAATAGCGGAAGATTTGACGTATGAAGAGATTCCTGTTCAAATCTTGGATAAGAAGGAACATATTCTACGCTCCAAGGTTATACCTCAAGTCAAAGTTTTGTGGAGAAACCACGATGTTGAGGAAATGACTTGGGAGTTAGAATCTGAAATGAAGTCAAGGTATCCTTACCTCTTTGACATACCAGGTACGTACCCTAATTTCGAGGGCGAAATTTCATAAGAAGGGGAGGTTGTAAGACCCCAGTTTTTATAAATAAAGATGAATTTTCATAATTATTATTTTTGAATATTATGGAATAAATTTGATAAAATATATATAGTTGTGGGTAATATTTATAAATTTTGCAAAGTACGCAAGTTGTTATAAAATATTCGTTTGGTCGGGGAATATTCTTTTTGTCGGGGAATATTCGTACGACGGAACAATCATTGGTGGAACCCACAACGGAAGTATTGTCGTAGTTAGAAAACGACAAAATTATCTTTCTATAAAATAACGGCGGAGGTGTTACCGTTAAAACTGTTGAACTACTCGGTAGTAAAAGTACAGTAATACGCGTTGTTGTATAGTAGCACACGGTATTGATTATTGATGCTTACGTGAGAAGTCACTTAGCTATACTCAATTATTGCTACAGTAATTGCTGCATCATATCTCTTATATTATTGATTCAATTATTGTCACAGTATCATCTGTATAATATATTATATTATCTAAACAATAATTGAGACGACAAGTTATAAATGATTAATAATTGTTGAAAGATTAAATATGTGTTGATTAAAAATAAAATAAAATGATTTCTGGTAATTTTTATTCAATCCTTGATGTATATAAAGAGTCTATTATTAGACGTTTGTGATAAGTTTAATTATTTATGGGGGGCCATATGTCATCATCTAAGAGTCTCTTTCATAAATAGTAATTACCTTCGTCAATAGTAATTACCTTCGTAAATAGTAATTACCTTTACCAGACGTCAAACCACTTGCCGTTTCATATTACAGGCGTCGAACCACTTGCCGTTTCACATTACAGGCGTCAAACCACTTTTCTTTTCACATCACCAGTCGTCAAGCCACTTGCCTTTTCACATGGCAAGTGCTAAGCTAGAAATCTTCTATAAATAGAGGCCTAGGGCTTCATTATTTTTCACGAATTCGCTCAAGCTATAGAGAGAGAAAGTATAGAGAGAATAAGAAAGAAAGAAGAAGAGTATTCGGTTATTACACTGCTGCAGTATTCAATCTCCTAAACAAAGTAAGGGGTGTTATTCTTTCTTCTTGAAGAGAACTTATTCTATTCTTTGTTATTCTGTTGGAATAACCGGTATACGCGGAATACCCTATACTTGGTGAAATCCTTATGTTATTCCATTCTTTGTTATTCTGTTGGAATAACCGGTATACGCGGAATACCCTATACTTGGTGACATCCATTTACTATCCTGTCTTTATATTTCTGTCGGAATATCCTGTCTGTGTGTTTTACACCGGACCTGGTTCCATTATTTATTATTCTGTTAGAATATCCTGTCTGTGCGTTTTACGCCGGACCTGGTTCCATTCTTTATTATTCTGTTGGAATATCCTGTCTGTGCGTTTTACGCTGGACCTGGTTCCGTTATTTATTATTCTGTTGGAACATCCTGTCGGTGTGAATTTCACCTGACCTGGTTCCGTTATTATTATTCTGCTGGAATAACCTGCCTGTGCGGTCTATCGCATGCATGGTGATTTCTTTTGTTATTTCATTCTTTATTATACTCAGTTGGTTAAAACTTTAACTTCTATACTCCATGAAATTAGTAGAATATCCTTGATATTTGCGCTTCATCCAGTATCCTTTCATGAAAATATTCTTCTAATCATTCTTGAATTTTACACCACAAAACAGTATCGTGTTGACAATTTGGACGTTAATAATTTCTGGATAAAATAATTCTTGAACTTGTTTTATTGAATGATTATATCATTGTCATCATCCTCATGTTTATATTTTGTTGAAAGTCATCTGTGGCCTGTAGTGCATAGATGGACTTGGTATGATTATGACCAGGGATTATTCGGTGTAATCATGACCGTAATATTACAAGTGATGTAAAAATTAAAAATCCTCATTGGCCTGTAGTGCATTGATGGACAGTTGTTGGCATGATCATGACAATTAATGAATACACAAATATTCTTGGCCGTAGTGCATGAATAATTGTGGTCGTGATACTAAAGAATATCCTTGGCCGTAGTGCGGGGGTGATTCGATTATGTGGAATATTTATTAAGCTGAGTCTCAGCTATAACGATGATGAAAAACCTTTTAAATCATAAAAGATAGTAGATTTTATTTTCTACTTGACTCTTTTAATGGATTGCTGGTTCCGCTGTAGTTAAACATGATGTTTATTGTATTTTATCAGTTTAACACTGTTGAAGGCTAATGATAATTTATTCTGCATTATCTTAGTCATAATATTTCTTACTGGGCTAGTTGAGCTCACCCTTTCTTTCACTGTTCTCTTCAGGAAATGAGAATATAGCTGGGACGAGTCGGGGAACGGAGTGATGGACCAGAGAATAGTATTAGTAGTCCTCATTATCCTGTTAAATAGTGTGACAATAATTGTATTGAGGACTCCTATTGAGTTTGTATGATCTCTAGTAGACAATTATTGTATTCAAACTCACAGTTGTATTTTGTCGTATTATACACGACAGTGATATTAGTAAGTTGTATTTGAATTCTGTACCATGTATCTGACGACTCAAGATGGGTGATGTATACCTAATTTTGGGGGCGTCAAAATATCAACTTTCTAACTATTGAATATGTGACGCCCCCAAATTTGGGTATCTTTCAACCCTAAAGATGGTGTTACATGGTGCTACAACATTCATAACAGTTCATCTATATAAACTTTAAGACAAGAATATAACTATTATTACATCATATCCCAACATTCTCCCAAGTTTCTATAACCATTAATTCATCATTTGTCATAGTATTAATTCAATACAAAAGTAATACTAATCTATTATAGGATAACTATTTATCCATTTTAGCCTTTCATTTGTCTTTACCGGATCCTTCAATCCGTTCGTTCTTAGCTGCAATCATATAATTCAAACAAGGAATGAGCATTAACAAACTCAACAAGTTTGACATTTATATTGCAACAACAAAATCAAGAATCATATGATTTATTTTCTATAATTGAACAAATAATTATGAAGTATTATGAATAACAAAATAGCACTTTTCTTTCTCTTAAAACATTTAACGATGATAAACACTAGTTAAATTCTGAGTTTGGTCCAAGGTCATGAACATTCCATTATTCTTTCTTTGTAAAGGATAACCCAGCACTAAGACTGTAATTCCGGTATTCCTTACACGCACTTCTAGGTGATCAGCCTATAGTACTCTATGTTGATCAACACTCATCCGTTAAATATATTTATGTTTAATTTTAGCAACCTCGTGTGCTAGTCGATTTACGACTTAAAAACCTTTGTTTATTTTTACTCAGGCTTACCTTCAAATCCGTACTAAAGCAATTGGCATATGATAGCATTAATAACAATATTTTGAAAGATTTGTAAAATAAACCAACAAAATACTTTAAATCTTTGTCTAGCCGAAACAAATGACATCGACTCTTTCTTAAACAATTCATGCATATCATGTCATGAATTCATAAAGCTTGTCTAACACAAAGTATAGACAATGGTTTAGAAAACTTGCCTCAAGCGTCTTCTAACTTTTACTTTTAGTCAATCTTTATATGTCTACATGATATAATCACATTAACACATAATTAGGTCACATAGCAATCGTTACATATTATCATTAACCTATCTTCTTCTTCTTTCTATCATAACTTATCTGAATCAATACAACTGATAACATTTGTTAGGTTATGCATTGTTCATTATGACTTTATAACAGTTAAATATCATAAGTTACCATTTTTGTTTAACATCTGGGTATTATAACCTATGTAAACCCTAGACGTTCGTCTGACATGAATATGGTTCAAGGATATCATTTTCGTACTTTGCGTTCATAATTTCATAACCTTTAATCAATACTTGATTGTTAAATTTAAGGTTTTAATCATCCTTTAAGATATTGTTTTATGTCTAATTAAAGTCCATAATCAACTCTTAAACATTCCCCAATAATTGAGCAGTTAAAAGCTTTTCTCTGCCTTTTGCCCTGGTCCAGCGCAATGGCTCCAGGACCCTTTACAAACCCGGCGTTGCGACACATATTAATAGAACCTAAGCTCCGACTAGGTGCAGCGGTGCCCCATTTTTTTCTATGTTAGGCATTGCGGCTTCATCCCAGTTCCTTTGAAAAAAAAATTAAGTGTTGAAAATTTTCAAAACGCTTACTTCCCGAATTCATAACTCGATCGTTATAACTCGGAATGACTTCATTCCAAAGCCATTTTCTTGCTTATTCTATATACTACAATTTTCCCCAAACAGAATATTTTTTTGAATCCGTTATTAAACCTTTTCATCGGCTCAAATTTCATTGTTCGTTCATTCTACGGCTTTTAACGTTCTTCGTTCGTCTTCATCCAATGTCTGAATTCGTCCATTCTTGAGTCTATGACACAAACTCCGTGTTCTTCAATATTTTAATGAAACCTATATTTCTAGTGTGACGCCCCCAAAATAGGTATACACAACCCATTCTGAGTCGCCAAATACATGGTACATAATTCAAATACAAACTTAATTTACATAATACAACAAACGTAAGCTGAGAGTTTTAACACGAATATTGTCTCATAGACAATATCCAAACTCAAATGGAGTCCTCATTACATTTATTATCACACTATTTCATAGAATAGTGAGAACTATTATAGCCACCATCTCGGATCGTCACTCCGTTCCCCGACTAGTCATAACTATATTCTCATTTTATGAAGAGAACAATGAAAGCAAAGGGTGAGCTCAACTAGCCCAATAAAGAATATTATGACTAAGATAATTCAGAATAAATTATCGTTAGCCTTCAACAGTGTAAAACTGATAGAATATAATAGACAACAAGTCTAACTGCAGCGGAACAAACAATCCATTAGAAGAGTCAAGTAGAGCATAATATCTACCATCTTCTATGATTTAAAAGTTCATCAACAATATTTTATCACTATAACACAGCTCAATAAATAGTCTACATCTTCGAATTATCCATGCACTACCGGTCAATGATATTCGTTAGTATTACATCCATGAATTATCTATGCACTACGGGCCAAGGATATTCATTATTATCACATCCACGAATTATCTATGCACTACAGGCCAAGGATATTCATTAGTATCACCACTGGTCATAATCATGCCAACAACTGTCCATCAATGCACTACGGGCCGATGAGGACTTTTACCACATCATTTGTAAAATTACAGGTCATGATTATATCCATACATAGTCATAATCATACCAATCAACAGTCCATCTTTGCACTACGGGGCAAAGATGACTTTCATCACAATATAAGCATGAGGATGATGACAATGATATAAAAATTAAATGAAGTAAGAGCAATGATAAATTTTAGAGATTTATAAATCAATTTATCTAGAGTTCAAGAATGTACAAATTGTCAACATGATAACTGCTTTGTGGAGTAAAATTTAAGAACAATATTGTATCAAAAATAATTTGGACAGAAAAAAAATTAATTTTTATCATGAATAGAGCCCCGGGTGAATAGTACATGAGTGAATAATACCCCGTGACTAGTACCCCATGGATAGTCCCCCGACATGAAAAGATCAAAATTTAACAAGAATGTTCAGAAAAATATCCTTGTGAAACGATACTGGATGAAGCGCACTAATTTCAAGGAGTGTAGAAGCAGTACTTAACAAAATGAGTGTAGAATTCAAAATCTGAAACGAAATAATATTACTTACATACTAGAGAGTATGAAAAAAAATATTCTTTCTTACGAATATTGAACAAAAATAATATCTCTTACCTTAAAAAGAGAGTATTTTGACTGATATGACGGGGATATTCTTGAAGAAAACTTGTACTGTTTTCTACACTCAAAACTTCCTTAAACTCTAATGAAATACGATCAATATTATAGAAGAAGAATTCTCTGAATCTGGTTTGATTTTCAATTCTAAACTAAGCATCCTATTTATAGTAGAATGGCAGGATACTATTTAGGAAAACAAAATCACGGACTGCACAGTACTTCTTCACGGGCGCCGAATTCGTTCGGCTGGAAAAAAAATCTGATTTACTATACTGCACTATAGAGCACTATGCACACACTATGCAGTACTATGCATAATAAAATCTAATATATTCTATTTTTCATAAAAAACAAAACTTATATAATATTTATATATATAATATAATATAATATATGTACACGACACCTTTATATATATATATATATATATATATATATATATATATATATATAACTTTCTATCGACGATTTTAAAAATGAGTAAGTGGGGGTCCATATAAAAAGCAAAATTTACAACAAATACTTCAATATAACCCCCTCTATTTATCTCAACTCACTTGGCTTCATAAAGCACATTTTTGACAACATTTATTTATCATTTATAACTCACAATATTAACAACCAAATTATTCACAGGAAATAGGGGGCATTCCGATAAGGACTTCTTTTTATTGGCGCACAATTAGGTGACAAAACCCCTTTCTTCGACAGAAATTTCTAGACATCGTCAATATTGCAAATAATAATATGAATAACTTTGTTATCTCAATTATTGATTTAATAATATAAAATATTGTGCAGATGATACTGTGACAATAATTAAACCAATAATGTGAAATACTATGAAGCAATTATTGTGGTAATAATTAAATAAAACTGAGTGACTTCTCACATAAACATCAATAATCAAAGATATTGTAAAGTATTGTGTGCTACTATGCAACCACGCGTATTACTATACTTTTATCACCGGGTATTTCAACATTTAACAGGAAAAATTTTGCCGTTATTTTTATAAAAAGTTATTTCTGTCGTTTTCTTACTCTGACAGTAATTTCGTTGTGGGATCCACTAATGATTGTGTCGTCGTACGAATATTTCCTGATAAAACGAATATTCCCTGACCAATCAAATATTTTATGACAACTTGCTTACTTTGCAAGATTTGTAAATAATACTCACAATTATAATATTATATCAAATCCACACCTTATTATTCAAAATAACATTTAGAGAAAAATTAATCTTTATTCATAAAAGTTGGCATCTTACAACCTCCTCTTTTTATGAAATTTGTGACGCCCCCAAATCCAGGTTCTCTAACCTCAGATTCGGTGCTCACGATCTATCATCATCATAAGTATTCTATAACTATTACGAAATAATAAACATACTTAAGAAATTCCATCAGATAACCTTAACTTTAACTTTAAATACACCATAACCTTAACTTTAAATACACCATTTATCATACAAATAGTTTACTTAAGAAATTCCATCAGATAATAACTAAATTGACATTCATTCTAAATTACTCCTGGATCTTGCCCTTGCCCTTGTTCTTCGTGTTGGATCCTTCGGGCTTAACTGAAATAGATGTCATGATATAGCAAGAGTAAGCAACTAATTTGCTTCACAATTTTATATAGACAAGGGAGATATATCATGACTTAGAAAGAAATATTGCGTTCAATGTTCAACAGTAATATAAGATTGTGAAGGAACATGAATTAATAATCAACAATTGAATATTCGATAATTGAATAACATGAACTGAGTGGTTTTGAATAACCATGAACATTTGCTAAGGTGCTCAGTGATTAAACTGGACCTCTTAATAAGTTTTGGTATTCAAGGGGATCAGCCTTTCATACCTCGTGATTTATGCATAAACACTTAATAATCTGGCATTGATATCATGCCTTAATCAAATTCGTCCTTTTCTCAGTCAATAGTTCTTACTATATCAATTTAATAAGAACAGTTATTTAAAACACATTTGATTTAACAAATTTAGACATGCTTGATCTAGCTGATACAATTAGCATAGATCTATTTCATAAACAGTTCATAAATGAAAAACTCTAATTTAATTCACAGTTCAATAGCAGTAGAACGGAATTCAATTGCACAAAGTGCGAATTTCAATAATCAATATAGACGTGAATAATCATCAATAATTATTCACTAACATGCTTTGAAAATAAAAACTAGAGCTTGAGTTAGGAAACATGCCTCGATCGTAGGTTACGGCTACGAAATTAAATTTCTATCCACTATGCAGTTAAATTATCTTCCTTTGAGAGACCTAAAATTAATCTTTCAATTAGTCAAAGCATAACATTAGATTATGTAATCATATAGATATTATACATTACATTTAGTTCTTATAAACATTATCCTGTCTAGATAGTGTTACTATTAATTAACGACTACCTTTAATTCACATAATATTATTAACTTAGATAATATTTAATTCACCTTCTAGTATTATTGGTTTACTAATAATACTTTCATTCACTTACTAATATTATTATCATCTTAGTAATATTTCAATACTTTACTAATATTATTAATCCTCTTAATAATATTTTAATCATGCATTAATATTATTACCATAATAATATCTTACTTATGCTTTAACATCATTAATAATACTTTCAATCATTTAATAATATTTTATTCACTTACTAATATTATTAATTATTTAATAATATTTTATTTATTTACTAATGTTATTATATTTAATAATATTTTATTTAATCTCGAATATTATTATTTAATAATATTTTAATCATTTAATAATAATACTTTAATCTAATATTATTAATCTTTTAATAATATTTTACTCTAGGATTAATATCTTAATCCAATATTATTAATTATTTAATAATATTTTAATGAAAATTTAATATTAATATTTTTATTTACTTAACAACATCATATTATAATATTATTAATATTATAATAATATTCCAATTATTTACTAAATTAATAAACAATTTATTCTAATTGTTCATCCTTTATTAACTTCTTATTTAATATCCATAAAAGATCATAAATAATATTTATTATAATAAATTACCAAAATGCCCTAAAATAGTCATGATATAATATATTATGAGCATTCAAGCATAAAAATCATATTTTTCTCATTAAAGACATCATTTAACTATTTATTTCTTTTTATTCATAACTTAACCATTTTTAGGAAAAATAGCAAACTGATTCCAAAAATTCTCAACTTCTGGATTTTGACAGAATATGAACCAACAATGATCTCCTAATTTTTCTGAAATTTTAGAAAATGATTTACTATTTTTAAAGTGCCCAAAATACTCGGATCTTGCTCTATTTTTAATAAATTGAGTTTTGCTCAGAAACTTCTGAAATTTTCAGGGTATGCTCTCTTAACATATATGAAGCCACTGTAAGAATTTCGAAGTTTTCCAGTGTATACACAGTGAGATATTCGAAGGTTAATATTTCGGAGTCCTTTACGGAAATGGCCATTACTCACAACCTATAAGTCGAAACGCGTCCGTTCTTTTTCCTGCACGTAGATAACTTCTTAAGGTACCTCTGTGATATTTTTACAGATTTTTAAAAGACAAGAAACTAACCGAAACAGCTTCACGAAAAATAGATCAGTAGCTGATTTAGAGTTTTCAATGCCTCAAAATACAAAGTGGACTGTTTTGGAAAAAATAGTCTCAAAGGTTTCAAAACTTGCTAGATTTGTGTTCTACCACTTGGGTTTACTACATAACTCATGTATCTAACACCCCCTTTCGACGGATCACAATTCCAAGTTGTAAAACTTGAGTTACACAAGATTTAGTGGAAGAAAAACAAGAGTTTTCACACTTAGAGAACATATGCTCATTTTCTTCCTCTAAGTCTTTGATTTAACACTCAAGATACTTAATTCCATACATGATGATATTTAGAACTAGTGTATCTTGAGTAGTTGTACACAAACCCATCAAAACTCAAGTTAGCAAAACAAAGTAAAAGAAGAAGATGAAGGTAAGTTATACCTTGACTTAGTTGCTACCTTTCTTGATTTTCTAAAGTAAGTAATAAACTTAGGAGGCATGAACAACTAGCACTCCTATCTCTTCTCTCTATATCCGAAACCCTCTCTCTCTTTTCTCTCTTTGAAGTTGGCTAGCTTGGGATCAAAAGATAGAAGAAGAAGATGGAGAGAAAATGAGATGTTGGAAGAATGAAATGTGTTTACAAAATGAAATGGGCAATTCACTAATAATCCTCCCATAACTATTTTGTTGTCCATTGGGTAATAACTTTGTATTATTATTTCCATTAGGCTAGACATGATTAAATGTGCATAATGGAGTGGCAACCAATGGGAGCTTGAAAACATTGTCCTTGTGTTTAATAATTTCTACTAATGGACAAGTTAGCTTAATTATTCCACTTAGGATCCTCTAGCCCATAATATCCTCCATTTAGATTTTATTTTAAATGCCCAATTTTAATTAATCAAATGTCTAGAATACCCCTAATCAAGTGGGCTAAGTATTGGATTGTATTTTATTTTCTTTGGGCTTCTCCTTTAATTGTTTTGGGCTATGTACTAAACATAGTCTAGCAATTTTAATAATGTTACCCAATTTGATTATTTAGGGCTTCCATTTCCAATCATATGAAGTTTAATTACTTATACATGTGACTTTATCTCATAACCTAATTAGATTTACAAGAATTAGGTTTAAAATTATTAGTCACTTGAAATACTAGGTTTACCCACTTAAGTTAGTATACATATTAAATACTAACTTTTCTGTATTACCATAACCTAAGGGTTATTTAATAGTCTTACCTAATGTATAATTAGGTTACGAAGCTTTCATTTTATGAAATCTATAAATGTATGTATCCATAACTATAGTATATATGTTAATTGACCCATGCACCACTTCACATGTGTTGTCACATATTAAATCCTTATGTAACACAAGGTTTAAAAAAAATCCATAATGTACATACATATATAGTGACTTAAAATTCACGGTTATTACAAAATTTCATCCTCGAAATTGGTGTACGTATCTTGTATGTCGAAGAGGTGAGGATACCTTGATTTTATTTCAAATTCTAACTCCCAGGTCATTTCTTCAACATCGTGGTTTCTCCACAAAACTTTGACTTAAGGTATAACCTTTGAGCGTAGAATATGCTCTTTCTTATCCAAGATTTTAACAGGTACCTCTTCAAACGTTAAATCTTCTGCTATCTCGTCTGGTTATAATTTAATATTGTGGTTTGGGTCTTCCACATATTTACACAATATAGATATATGAAAAACATTATGAACACGAGACATACTTGGCGGTAAGGTGAGTCTATAGGCCACAGTTCCTACTCAATCGATAATTTCAAATGGATCAATGAATCGAGGATTGATCTTTCCTCTCTTTCCAAATCTCGTAACTCCTTTCCATGGAGCAACACGTAACAACACATGATCCCCAACATTGAATTCCACGTTCCTTCGATGAATATCAGCATAACTCTTTTGTCGATCTTGTGAGGCTTTTATACGTTGCCGGATCATTTGAATCTTTTCCGTTGTCATGCGTACCAATTCCGGTCCCAACAACGTTGCTTCACCCACCTCGTCCCAGTATACTGGAGAACGACACTTGTATCCATACAACGCCTCGAATGGAGCCATGCATATACTTGTTTGATAACTATTGTTGTAGGAGAATTCCACTAATGGAAAGAACTTATCCCAACTTCATTTGAAGTCTAGGACACATAGTCTTAATAAATTTTCAAGAGTTTGAATAATCCTCTCTGACTGCCCGTCCGTCTGAGGAAGATATGCCGAACTGAATCGTAAATCCGTGCCTATAGCTTTTTACAAACTAACCTAAAATCGTGAAGTGAATCTTGGGTCTCGATTAGAAACTATAGATATTGGCATATCATGCAGTCTTACAATCTCATTTATTAATATACGAGCAAAATGTTCAAGTGAATAAGTTTCTCGTATAGGTAAGAAATGAGCATACTTGGTTAATCTATCGACAATGAACCAAATTGCATCTATGCCTTGAGAAACCCTAGGAAGACCAGTAACGAAATCCATGGTAATGTGCTCCCACTTCCATTCTGGAATTTCAAGTGGTTGCAATGGACCTTTTGGCACTTGATGCTCCGCCTTGACACGTTGACAAGTTAGACACCTTGAGATAAACTCTGCGATCTATCTTTTCATATTGCTCCACCAAAATGTATGTTGAAGATCACGATACATTTTGGTACTTCTGGGATGGATTACAAACAGTGTGTTGTGCGCCTCCATCATGATTTTATACTTCAAATCAGAGTTGTTAGGAACACAAAGTCTGGAGTTGACTTAGAGTATTCCTTCTTCATCGATTCTTGCTTCTGGAATAGCACCTTCTTTTACTTTCTTCCTCATACGCATCAGCTCCAGGTCCATAGTTTGAGCAGCTTTAACTTTATCGATTAAAGTCGGTTCAACTCGTATATTTGATATCATCATGTGGGTCCCTGGAGTCTTTAACTCTATCTTCATCCTTTGTAAGAAATACAAAATGGGCCTTTGCATTAACAATATTGTACTCGTACCCGCATATGATCTTCTACTCAACGCGTCAGCTACCACGTTCACTTTTTCAGGATGGTATTGAATGGTATGATCGTAATCTTTCAAATGCTCGAGCCATCGTCGTTGTCGCATGTTGAGTTCCTTTTGGGTGAAGAAATATTTGAGGCTTTTATGATCTGTATAGATCTCCACCTTCTCCCCCATACAGGTAATGCCTCCAGATTTTAAGCGTGAAAACGACTGTTGCCAACTCTAGATCATGAGTAGGATAATTCCTCTTATATTCTTTGAGTTGTCGTGAGGCATATGCTATGACTTTTCCATGTTGCATGAGAACACATCCTAAACCTTTGCCTGAAGCATCGTTGTATATAACAAATCCCTCTGAACCAGATGGTATTGTCAAAATAGGTACTGAAATGAGCCTCCTCTTGAGTTCTTGAAAACTCTTCTCACATTCCTCGCTCCAACCAAATTTTGACGGATTAGCGATTCGAGAAAATCCTTCCACGAATATACGATAATAACCAGCTAAGCCTAGAAAGCTACATACTTCGGTTACTGACTTAGGTTGCTCCTAGCTTCGTATTTCTTCAATCTTCACTAGGTCAACAGATATTCCGTGATTCGATATCATGTGCGCAAGGAATGCTACTTCCCCAAGCAAAAACTCGCATTTCTTCAACTTGGCATATAACTTGTTTTCATGAAGCTTTTGGAGTATCAGCCTCAAGTGTTGCTCGTGATATACACGGCTTTTGGATTAAATGAGGATTTCATCAATAAAGACATCCACAAAATGATCCAAATATTCCTTGAATACTCCGTTCATCATATCTATGAAGGCAACATGAGCATTAGTCAATCCAAAAGACATGACTAGGAATTCGTAATGCCTATACCGAGTTCTAAAAGCAGTCTTTGGAATGTCATCAGTTTTAATCTTTAACTGATAATATCCGAAACGAAAATCGATCTTTGAAAAGAATTTAGCACCTTGCAACTGGTTAAACAGGTAATCAATGCGAGGTAATGGGTACCTATTTTTGACGGTGACGATTCAACTCCCGATAATCAATACAAAGTCGCATACTTCCATCTTTCTTCTTTACGAATAGAACAGGAGCACCCCAAGGAGACGTAATAGGATGAATGAAACCGATGTCTAACCATTCATGTAGTTGGGGTTTTAAATCTGGAAGTTCAATATGAGCCATTCGATATGGGGCTTTGGAAATGTGTTTTGTATCGGGTTCAAGGTCAATACAATACTCGATTTCACTCTCTGGGGGTAGGCCATGAAGTTCTTAAGGGAATACATTAGGAAATTTATTAACAATAGAAATATCATTCAAATCTGACGTATTTTTGTTTAAATCCGTGACATGGGCTAAGAAAGCTTGACATCCATTTTTTCAATAAACGAATAACTTTATTGCTTGATATGACAGTGATTAACTTTACTGGTTTGGTTACTTGAATTCGCATAATAGGTTGGTTAGGAATATGAAAGCTAACAACCTTATGAAAACAATCAATTTTAGCATGATGAGTAGTTAACCAATCAATCCCTAAAATCACATTAAATGTAAGTATTTTCAAAGAGATAAGATCGATAGGTAACGTGAGGGTGCCGATTTAAATCAAATAAGGATCATAAACAATGGATGTAATGAAGGTTTCTCCCAACGGAGTTTCAACAGATAAGTCAAAGTCTAATTTCTCTGGAGTTAAATTTAAATATTGAGCGCAACTAGGAGAAATAAAAGAATGGGTAGAACCGATATCAAATAAGATATAGATTTCGTAAGAGTTTATGATTAACTTACTCATGATAACTTCGTTCGGGTTCCTCACTTTTTAGGAGATCACAACTGAAACAACTCGGGTCAAATCCCGAGTCCGGAACAAATCTTGGTTCAAATCCCAAGTCCGAATCGAATCAAATCCATCCAAATAAGGCCTCAAACCACTAGCCCAATAGTATCTTCTTGGGTCATCTAGCCCACCACAGGCTCCCAAAAGGTCATGACTTTGAAGGTACTATTGGTAGTTACTTAATTCCTTATATGCACACAAATTTTTCCCCTATCTTTCGATGTGGGACTGGGGTGTTACAAACTCCCCCACTTAAATTTCTGACGTCACCGTCAGAATCCGATCACACACACGGCCCAAAGATCTTTGCCTCTCTAGCCATTGTGGGATAATACCGGCTGGCTTCGTGTCCCCACCTCCGGACCTTCATCTCTCCATTGTGGGATAATACCACCAGCCTTCGTGTCCCCACCTCTGGCAACCCGGTTGGATGACCCGACCCGAGCTTTCGAGAGTCGGCTATGATACCATATGAAATAACCCGGGTCAAATCCCGAGTCCGGAACAAATCTTGGGTCAAATCCCAAGTCCGAATCGAATCAAATCCATCCAAATAAGGCCTCAAACCACTAGCCCAATAGTATCTTCTTGGGTCATCTAGCCCACCACAGGCTCCCAAAAGGTCATGACTTTGAAGGTACTATTGGTAGTTACTTAATTCCTTATATGCACACAAATTTTTCCCCTATCTTTCGATGTGGGACTGGGGTGTTACAACAACAAACGCTCTCCCTTGAACTACCGGATTTGACTTGTTTGGGACGGCCTTTGGTGCCTCCATCATAGTTAGACTTGACTTCACTACACGATAAAATCGGGCTAAGTGACCTTTTTTTTGCAATTATAACACGCTTTGGGTTGTTGCGTACAGTTTGGACTGATGTGTCCCTCTCCTCCTCAGTTGTAGCATATGACCGGTGGTCATTCTCCTTCCTTAAAAACGGGTGCTGGTGTTGTTGTCTTTCCATCATTATTGAATCTTCTCTTCTTGAAATTTCCACTTGACTCATTTCTTCTATTATCTTCGCCAGAGTTACCACCGAAGTGGTTACCATTTCTAGCATGTTGATTTCTTTCACGTTTGTTGTCACCGCTTCGATGACTGCTACCACTAGTATTATCGTTTTGTCGGATGCTATCTCTTGGTTGAGTTGACTCATTATTGCGCTCCAATAACAAAGTCATATTCACAACATCTGAATACAAGCAAAGCTTGTGAGAAATGAGGTATTGACGTATTTTGGATTTCAAACCTCGTAGAAACATTCGTGTTATACGCTCCTCATTATATACCAATGGGATGCAAACCGGGATAACTCCGCAAGTTTAGCCTCGTATTGCGATACGATCATATTATATTATTCCAGCTTGATAAATTCTACCTCCTTCATGTGGCGAAAAATTTCGGGAAAGTACTTTTCGTTGAATAATTCTTGAAACTTCTCCCAATACAACTTTAGTGCGGCAGACTGAGTACGTTTTACAGATTTCCACTAATGATTTGCCTCTCCTCGCAACATGAAGGTGTCAAAGGGAACCTTTTGCTCCTCGGAGCATCCCAAGGCATCAAATATCTTGGTGATCTGCTAATCCACGTCTCTGCCTTAAGTGGTTCTGGCTTTCCGAAAAACTTTGGTGGTCCCAGCTCTTTGAATTGCTTAGCGGTGACCAAACATGAGTTGCCAGTGTTTCCACCTGCATTTTGCATAGGAGTCTCTCTCGTTTGATGTTGCATGAATTGGAAAAAGCCTCTGAACATTCCATCGTTCATCATTTGGTCGGTGTTGTTGTTTATCTGAGGATTATTTCCTTTCTGATGCACATTATCCTGGTTATTGATCGTCGGTGAATCAATGGTCTCATGTGCTCCATTGCTTATCTCAACATTTTTAGATGTCATTTTCAAAAACTGCCACAAATTAAGGGTTAATTGACATGCCACATATTATCCCTATATTCTGACCGACCAATTAAATAACAAATAAACTTAGGTAGGTCATACTAGCGAAGGATTCACCCGTCTCTCCCCTCCTAGTTCTAGCCTCAAATCTCAGTCAATGATCATATCCCTAAGCTTTGATACCAACTGTGACGCCCCAAAAATACAAACTCAAACGTAAATAATTTAAATACAAACTCAACTGAGTCGCCAAATACATGGTACATAATTTAAATACAAACTTAATTTACATAATACGACAAACGTAATCTGATAATTTTAACACGAATATTGTCTCGTAGACAATATCCAAACTCAAATGGAGTCCTCATTACATTTATTATTACACTATTTCATAGAATAGTGAGGACTACTATAGCCACCATCTCAGACCATCACTCCATTCTCCGACTAGTCACATCTAGATTCTCATTTCCTGAAGAGAACAATGAAAGCAAAGGGTGAACTCAACTAACCAGTAAAGAATATTATGACTAAGATAATGCAGAAAAAATTATTGTTAGCCTTCAACAGTGTAAAACTGATAGAATATAATAGACAACAAGTCTAACTGCAGCGGAACAAACAATCGATTAGAAGAGTCAAGTAGAGCATAATATCTATTATCTTCTATGATTTAAAAGTTCATCAACAATATTTTATCGTTGTAACACAACTCGATAAATAATCCACATCATCAAATTATCCATGCACTACGAGCCAAGGATATTCGTTAGTATCACATCCATGAATTATTCATGCACTACGGACCAATGATATTCATTATTATCACATCTATAAATTATCCATGCACTACAGGCCAAGGATATTCGTTAGTATCACCAGTGGTCATGATCATGCCAACAACTGTCCATCAATGTACTACGGGCCAATAAGGATTTTTACCACATCATTTGTAACATTACAGGTTATGATTATACCAATCAACAGTCCATATATGCACTACGGGCCAAAGATAACTTTCATCACAATATAAGCATGGGGATGATGTAAATGATATAATAATTCAATTAAATAAGAGCAAAGATAAATTTTAGAGATTTATAAATCAATTTATCCATAGTTCAAGAATGTAAAAATTGTCAACATGATAACTTCTTTGTGGAGTAAAATTCAAGAATAATATTGTATCAAAAATAATTTGGACAGAAAAAAAATCAATTTTTGTCATGAATAGTCCCCTGGGTGAATAGTACTTTGTGAATAGTACCCCGACATGAAAAGATCAAAATTTTACAAGAATGTTCAAAAAAACATCCTTGTGAAACAATATTAGATGAAGCACAAATTTCAAGAATATTCTACTAATATCAAAGAGTATAAAAGCAATACTTAACAAAATGAGTATAGAATTCGGAATCTGAAACGAAATAATATTACTTACATACTACAGAGTATGGAAGAAAATATTATTTCTTACGAATATTGAACAAAAATAGTATCCCTTACCTTAAAAGGAGAGTATTTTTGACTGGTATGGCGGGGATATTCTTGAAGAAAACTTGTACTACTTTCTACACTCAAAGCTTCCTTAAACTCTAAAGAAATACGCTCAATATTATAGAAGAAGAATTATCTGAATATGGTATTATTTTTAATTCTAAACTAACCATTCTATTTATAGGAGAATGACAGGATACTATTTAGGAAAAAAATCACGGACTGGACAATACTTCTTCACGGGCGTTGAATTCGTTCGGCTGAAAAAAATTCTGATTTACTATGATGCACTATGCACACACTATATAGTACTATGCAACATTATGCAGTACTATGCATAATAAAATATAATATATTCTATTTTTCATTAAAAACAAAACTTATATAATATATATATATACATAATCTATCACATACGGCTATATATATATATATGTATATATATATATATACACACGACACCTTTATATATATAAATATATAACTTTCTACTGACGATTTTAAAAAATGAGTAAGTGGGGGTCTATATAATAAGCAAAATCTACAACAAATACTTCAATAAAACCCCCTCTATTTATCTCAACTCATTTGGCTTCATAAAACACATTTTTAACAACATTTATTCATCATTTATAACTCACAATATTAACAACCAGATCATTCCCAGAAAAGAGGGGGCTTTCCGATAAGGACTTCTCCTTATTGGCGCGCAATTAGGTGACCAACCCCCTTTTCTCGACAGAACTTTTTAGACATCATCAATAATGCAAATAATAATATGAATAAATTTTTCATCTCAATTATTGATTTAATAATATAAAATATTGTACAGATGATATTGTGACAATAATTGAATCAATAATGTGAGATACTATGCAACAATTATTGTGGCACTAATTGAATAAAACTGAGTGACTTCTCACGTAACCATCAATAATCAAAGATACTGTACAATACTCTGTGCTACTATCCAACCACGCGTATTATTGTACTTTTATTGCCGGGTATTTCAACCGTTAACGGTAAAACTTTTATCGTTATTTTTATAAAAAGTTATTTCTGTTATTTTCTAACTCTGACAGTAATTCAGTTGTGGGGTCCACCAATGATTGTGCCATCATACGAATATTCCTCTACCAATCGAATATTTTATGACAACTTGCTTACTTTACAAGATTTGTAAATATTACCCATAATTATAACATTATATCAAATCCACACCTTATTATTCAAAATAATATTTAGAAAAAAATTAATCTTTATTCATAAAAGTTGGGGTCTTATATCTAGGTTCATTGTCAATATTCTAATTCGTCCAAAATCATAGTTAACTAAGATTTTGACGGTTAACGTCTTTTACTGGAAATTAGCCATAACTTTATTATTACGAATTTTTACTCTGTTCCAAATGGAATAAATCCATCATTCATTTTTCTACATCTTGACCGAGCAATAAGCAACTAACTTATACGCGATGGTTTGAAACTTGTCCATCAACAACAAGCTCTAAGTTTTTCATGCTTTCTTCATTAAATTCTTAACCATTAATTATGATTTCACTTATTAGGCATTCATTAGTATTTTTAGTCCACTAATATCCATCCTTATATCATCAGATGATACATATACCACCAATAAACACTTGTCTATTAATCAAAGAATGAAGATAAATGAAGATTAGTGGTTTACAATATTTTACCTCTTGTGTTCTTGAGTTGTTCTTGCTTAAATGAATGGTTGATGACTTAAGTGATCTTCTTCTTCGTCTTCTTGGAAATCTGAAATTCCCTCTCTTTCTTTATCTCAATATGCTCTTAAGTGTTGGTGATTTTGCTATGAAAAGAAAAATGAAGACAAAGGCTTCCTATTTATAGAATTGCAAGAGTTGGGGTATAAAGGTCATTAAGAGAACTTTCATTTGCTTCCAATTTCGTCACCCAAGTTATGGTCTTGCATAATCAATACCCTCAGGTTTGCGAACTTACAAAATATTCCCTCATCATCCACCACTCAATTCAATCAAAACCATCATCCACCCTTCATTTTCACAAACAAAACTTTTGAGTCACCATGGCATTAAATATCAAATCCTTAACCAAACTTCCTTAATTACTATTAATTAACCAAGCTTCCCAAGCACCTATGGGGTTGGTGGGGCCCTCATGGGTTGCCCCAACCCATTTCTTCATACCCACGACCCATGGTTCGACTCACGGGTTTTGGTTCTTGGTTCGGGCTTAGGTTTAATTCAATTTGGGCCTAACATTGGGCTTGATTTAACATTCTTTTGGGCCTTGATTTAATTCTTCATTGAGCCTCCTAACATTCCTATTGAGCTTACCAAATATCCAAGCCCGATAGCCAATAAGTCCATCTTGACTTTCATTGACCAATACTTTGACTTTACGAATTCTTACCGTATAATTCTTGTATTCATTCCGTATTCACCTCGTATAATATTTGTATTATTCTTCGTATTATACATATACAATACATTATGTTATACTCGTATTCTTTCCGTATAACAACATTCTTATTATACTTAATCATTCATTTTCTTAGAAATTCACTTTCCATAACCATTTGAATTTGAGTACGCAGGCGAAAAAATTGTGTTTGCCATAACTGAATTATTATTGGATAATCCGTCCTTCCTTAAAATTCTAACACTACTCTTTTCTCAGAAACTCAAAAATAATCCCCGAGCAGATATGGATGAATAGTGATTTTACAGGAATTTTTCTGAACACTTTTATTTTCGTCTTGGAAATTCATACTATTTAATTCTAGCACACACCTATAATACTAACCACATTCATTCATCCTAGGTCATAGAACGATCTTAACTTCCTTACTAAGAATAAATCCACATAATATTATTTTAATATAATCAAATAAAATTCACTTACATTATAATTTGATTTTCTCGGTCGTTACAGAATACAAGTTCTTGGTAGTTTTCAGCTTAGTTTCAGAGGTGATCAACCCCTCTTTGTTCATATCTCTTGTAAATACGTAAGATCTTCTTAGATCCATGTTTATTTGTTGCTTGAACACACACACACACACACACACACACACACACATATATATATATATATATATGGGGAATGATCAATAACATCTATTTGCTATGGATTAAAAAATAGTATATAGCATCTTAACCTTCCATTCCAAAAATAAAGGGATGGGATTAAAAAGTATATTACACCGTCCGCTAGTACTTCTAGCGGACGCGATAATAAACAATTTTAGACAAATTTGTCCCCACTCAAGCCATTAAAAATACATTGAATGCTCCGCTAGAATTACTAGCGGACGCATGAATAAGTGGTTAGTGCTGAGTCATAATGGACTAAAGCAGGAGGTGTATTAGAGGACACTAAGATAAAGCAGGTATGAGTTTTTAATACATTATGAGCCTTAACACACAACTAGCTGGAAACTTAAAAGGGAGAAAACAAAGAACTGGTTTCCCTGCTGACTCTTATTCTTTAGCCTACCCGTTCCACTTTTCCTCATCTCTCTATGTATTAAATTTTATAAAACCTCAAAAGTTCACCAAACTCTCCTATTTCGGCAATGGCTAACTGTTGGGGCAAAAAATTGAAGTAGAAAATTGATTTGAGAAGAAGTCTGGAGCGCCAATAGTAAGAGAAGGCTGAATTTCTAAAGCAAAAACATCATCAAATTCAAGTAAATTATGAGGTAAGCCGTGAGTTTTTGTTATGTTCATAACAAATTAGTTAATCTATGTTAAAATTTATATAATTGTTGTGTTGTTTGGTTGAGAATCGGTTGGGATTAAGTTGTATATCACTAAGGAGGATTTGATGCAGGTTATATGGAGTTATAAGGAAGGAAATTCTGGACTTAACCATCTATAACTGTTTGTGAATTCTATTTTTAAAAATGGCACACAGAACATGTTTGATAAAATGCTTCTTAGGGACTGTCAAGTCTAAAATATTTGATAAAATTTTGTGTTTGTGATGTTCTGGATTTCTTTAGGGGAAACAGCTCATGTTTAAGGACTTGGACTATATGGACAAGAAGATGCCAGGGTTTTTCAAGAAGAGGAGATTTTAAGTACAATATTTGGTAGCTAGAACAAATTAAAAGCTTGAATAAATCATTCCCAATTTTGCATAGAAAAGCAGCTTGGATTTGTAAGATTTTGAATTTGTGGATTTGTACTTTACAAGTGACTTGGTTTTGCATTTGTATTTTTGGGTTTAAAGGTTTCCATACTTTGTTTTGGGGTTAACAACAGATATTGGCACAAGTCCGCTAAAATTACTAGCGAACATATAAAAAAATATTTCAATTACGTGTTTTAATGGCCTGAGTGGGGACAAATTTGTCTTAAATTGTTTATTATCTCGTCCTCTAGAATTATTAGAGGACGATGTAATATATTTTTTAATCCCAACCTTTTTTTTTGGAATGGAAGGTTAAGATGTTATATGCTATTTTTTGATCTATAGCAAATAGATGTTATGGATCATTCTCATATATATATATATATATAATTGTCATATATATATATATATTAATGTTTGGTTGTGCGTAGATCTAACATTTTTACTGATTATTTTGTATATATAATTGGTATTTGCAGTATTTTGACTAGATCTATCCTAATCTAGCATTTAACCGGTTCAAGAGCTTCATAGCTCGAACCATCGAGCTAGATCGACTTAGATCTAGGTAGATCTAGTTTATTTTCAAGTTTTACAAGTATTTTGTTGCTTCATGCTTCCCTAGATCCATATCTAGTGAAAGTGGGAATCCTAACTAACCGCATGCAAGGATTTAATCGATAAACCACTTGTTCATGGAGTTAGAAGGAAATATATACATATATTGTGTTTTAAAATTTATTTCTTACATGCTTTGGAATATCACGTGAGCCTAGGAACCATGGGGTTAAAGATCCAACAAATGGATCCAAACCCGGTTCCCAAGATTGACTAATTTTAGTTGTAATATCAGTTTGATATCCATTGTACATCTAATCTTGGGCCTTAAATCGTGATTAAAATGATATCCCAATTTAAGGCCCTATAATAGTGAAATCATGAGCCGCTTCTAGAATTAAAAGAAGGCTTAGTCCAAGTTAAAATTGGAAGTATCAAAGGGAGGTGAAGGGTTTAAAAACCATCTTTTCAAACCATCACTTTTATATGCTTTGTCTAAAACTGAACTTTTCTTCAAATCAAACCCTTCCAGCATAGGTTCAAAGGGGGCACATCACTACTTTTCAAAATAAAACACTCAAGCATATTTTCAAAACTAAAATCACACACACACACACACACACACACACACTTCATGTTTAGGGAATTAAAAAGGCGCGGTAACCGTGTTTCACGGAAGGCAGGGGTGACTAATACTTTCCCCATGCTTAAGCAAGCCCCCAGACTCTATGAATCTCGGGTTCCAGACCAATTCTATGGAGTCACATATTAGTCCATATTGCAAAAACCTTTCAAATCTGGATGAGTTTGTACATCATTTTGAATTCATACCAATTGGCGACTCTGTCTAATTCGGCCCAACCGCATTCAATAAATCTTTTCAAAATCATCGACATGTATGTCGGTCTTTTTCCTAAATGTAACGACCCCAAAATCCATACAATTTAAATCTCAACTTCGGTCGTTAACCATACATTAAATCTCTAATTTTACATCATTATTCGATATTAAAAACACTAAAATTGCAGAATATTTAAAACTTTTATACATTTCTTGCCCTGAATCGCAACCTTTACATTACATCTCTTTGATTCAATCTTATATCATGAATCGTTACAACAAAATGACTATACAAAGTCTTACATCATAACTAAATATTCATATACATTGGATAGCTCAACTAACAATTCAACATGTTACGTTCAAAATATAAAATACATTTCTCATAAAACATAAGTAATCTTCGTGAATATAGATCTCTATAACTCACTTAACACATATCTTTACCTTAAAGTCTTGACCTGCAAAAGTGGTTATTTGCAAGAGTGAGCTCGACAGACCAGTAAAATCTAACAGTTTTCATGCATCACATAACACATAATAATATGCTAAACATACATATCATAATAATTAAAGTAACATGGCATAAATGCTTTTAATTCACACAACACATATAAAGATTGAGTTCCTTACTCAATCCTTCTTATTTAACCAAAACAATGTATTCATAAATTGACTTTAACATTTCATGATTTCAACATGTATAACATATCATGAAATTTAAAACAGTTCATCAAGTCCACGTAGCAAATAGGAACCGAAAGACTTGCCTTGATCGTTGTTTACCAATAACAGTTTAACAGCTTACAGTTATCTGCACTTCACGTGACCTACACAATTATATAATCATACACATCAACTATTAGTCACATAACAACACATAGTAATTGTAATGTAAACTCTACTCCATATCTCATAATCTTTCCTATTAATTAGCACACAATGTTCAATTAGATTGTGTTAACTTTTCAACTTATATCTCACTGTATTTCATATTCAAAGTTCATTCAAGTGCTTAAGTCTTGCTAGGACTACTTATTGGTTTTATATTAAGTCCATTCCATATCTTATAATATTCATTTCAATTGAATCGAAACATTTTTTAAGTTCATTAACACTTGGCACGGCGTTTCGACGTTCAATCATCACACGCCCATTTTACATCTCTTGTGTATGCTTAATATGCTTCTATAACTTATCTAATACATTATTTATTAATGTTAAGCATCATTATATTTACTAATATTCAAGTTTTATAACTTAGGATAACATCTTTTATCGTCAGGAGCACTACACATGCATATGTGCATACCCGACGCCCTCCGATTGCCCCCGAAAACACAACAGTCCTAAAGATGACCATTTTGACTACTGTTACAGACCTCAAATTGAAAAAAAATTAAAGAACGAAAGTTGTAGGTCTATTCGTTCTCGTTCCAGATCATCTTGAATCACCTCAATCGAAGTTCGTATGAGAAAGTTATGGCCATTTTACTATAGGAGGTCAAAATTTTCCGACCCAGACTTCTGTTCCGGCACCGCGGCGCGAGAACTAGGCTAACTAGTGGCGTCGGGGAGCGAATTTTGGCATTGGGGCGCGAATTTCAGCACTGGGGCGTGAATTTCTGGCGCTAGCGCGCGAATTTAGGCACTGGGGCGCCAAAACTTGTAGAACCCAACCATCGCAGAACAGAACAACTAATTTCTGTCTATTTAACACTGCTAACATCTAAATTAACTTGCTAACTTATATAAATTACATATATACACACTACCCAACATTCATATACTAGTTTAAACCACTAAACAATAATCTTAAAAAACTTAAATCATTGTACGCACTGTTTTAAAAACCAAAACTCCATTATCGATGTTTGACAAGGTTTAACACTGTAAACCACAATTAATCATCAGATTCATTCCTTTGAACTAAGTTCTCATTGAATTCTTACCCAATCAACATACATAATGTTCAATTTTTACAATAAGTTCATAAACAACCAATTGCAGACAATTATATTATATAAATTTTGATACTCTACAACCCACGTTCCTACATGTATGTTCACTGTAAAAACCCATCTCTTGTATGCATAATTTAGCATACAATCTTATCTATATATTAAACATACAATCATAATATATGTATATATATATATATATATATATATATATATATATATATATATATGCTAGTATAACAACCACAATTACCAATACACATGGTTTACTGAGAATTTTGTAAAAACTTTATCCTACTGTGAAATTCAAGAACACAGAGACATTCAAATTCACAGAAAATATACGATATAAACATATATGATAAGTTTATAAAACATACCTTTAATTTGTTCAGACAACACTTGTTAATCAAATAGCTTCGACGAACTCAGAACTTGTTTTGGGAATCACAGTCATTTCTCTCTCAAACTCTCTCTGAACTTTTTCTCAGACAACATTTCTTCCCTTTTCTTACTTAGGCTTTAGCCAAATAGATTATATGTAACAAAAATAAAATCAACGTACTAATTTAAAATGTCTAAAAACTGATGCTACTAATGACCTTATTAAATTAACAGTTACCAAATTAATATATATATTATTTATATTTAATTTAATTTATATTATTAATAATTTAAATTTAAAAATCCAAAAGCCATAAGGCTCCGTTTGGCAAAACGCTTAAAAATTAAAGACTTAATATATTTAAGCCTTATTTGGCAAAATAAATTAAAACTACTTTAATTTATTTTAATAACCACTTATAATATAGTTATTTGTCACACTTCTAATTAATTAAGTTTTCATACTTAATTTAATTAATTCTAATAACAATTCATTGCATAATATAATAATTTATTTAATCATTATAAACTCTCTAACTTAATTATTAAATTAAATTAGATTACTATTTCAAAATAATTACTTTTCTTAACTCATTAATTATTTATTAAACAAATAAATAATCAAATCACATCAAATCAATTAAACAAATACTTATTCAACGATAAACACGTCCATTAAATATTTATATAATTCAATAAATATTTAAATATTATAATTAAAAAAATCTGGATTGTTACACTAAATCTCACCCTTAAACAATCCACAAACAAATAAATGCAAAAGGGTAGAAACAATTAGGAAAGCCAAAAATCCTCGACGTCGATAGGTGGTGACTCCGCTGGGGATGCTAGAGGGATTAAATCGCATTTCTTTACAATGTTTTATATTAGTGCTTTGCACAATGTCATCATATTGCATGCAGTAAGGCGCGATGAATATATGTTGTGTGATTCCTCCACTAGGAGACGAGCCCGTCGGTGGCTGATTATTGGACTCAAGGGAGTATAATCCCGCGAGGCTCAGGAAAGGAGCCACTAAGATCCGGTCTAAGTGAAAGACCAGATTCATTCCCATCAAGTAGGTTGCGAAGATTTGAGAAACTTCATGCCGAAAAGCCTGTGAGAGTAACCCTAAGATAGGTCAACCTTTGATAAACCCTATGCTAAAGGAAATCTCTTCATGCCTTACCTCTTTCAATTCCTTTCAATTATCAAATGTCATACTTGTCATTTTATTATGTCATCAAAATAATGGACCCTTGTTTTGCAAGAAAAGATTAAAAAACCTAAAACTAACACATTGCATGTCATGCATTTAGACCATGGGTATTTATCAGGACTAAAATACATATCCTTTTTGTAGGGGCAAGATTGGTCCAATTACTTGATCTAAGGCTAAGAAAGCACAACTCCCATCCCCCAATATGGCTAAGAGTGCCCCACCTGAATCTGGCCTCATATCTCGAGAGGAATTCGAAGAACTTAAGAAGTAGATGATAGAGGTGGCTAACCTACTAAAGGAGCTGTGCAAAAACACTCAGGGTCCAAAGACGCAAACTTAACCAGAATCCTCCGAGCAAGGGGCAGTCAAAGTTCTAGCAAAAAGGTGGAAATACAGATAGCTGCACCTCAATCCAGTGAGGTAATCACCAATAAAACCCCTGAAATCAACAACCTCATGGATGACCGAGAGACCAACGACATAAGAATAATGGTCCAACGAATGGAGGAGACCATCCGGTCGATAAAATAGACCGGAACATATGGGAGTGTCAATTATTCAGACCTTTGCATATTCTCAGGGGATCGATATCTTGATAAATTTCAAGTCCCGGATTTTGAGAAATACTACGGGTTATAGGAGACCCTTATACCCATCTGAAGTTATACATCGAAGAACTTGGATCCTACGCAGATGACGAAAAGTTAAGAATATAGCTATTCCAGAAAAGCCTAACAGGAGGGGCAGGGCATGGTACGCTCGACTTGACAATTCTAAAATCCACAGCTGGGAATAATTAGCCCACGCATTGCTGAATCAATACAACTTTCAATCAAAAATGACATCATATCGGTATAAAGTGACTAAAGTCAAGAAGCAGAACAATGAGTTTTTCTGAAAATACGCCCAAAGATGGAGACGTATGGCAGCACAGGTCAGCCCCCTATGACAGAAACTGAGATGGTGATGACTTTCATTGACATACAAGAAGCTCCATATTATGAGAGGGTCCTAACGGGAATAGGAAAACCATTCTTAAAACTGATCAAACATTGTGAAATGGCTGAAATGGGGTTGAAGTT
Organism: Panax japonicus; assembly: GCA_020205505.1. Classification (NCBI taxonomy): domain Eukaryota; kingdom Viridiplantae; phylum Streptophyta; class Magnoliopsida; order Apiales; family Araliaceae; genus Panax; species Panax japonicus. The sequence goes on along the minus strand of CM035105.1, from coordinate 47,418,600 downwards.
TGGCAAGATTAAAGACCTCACTGCTCTAGAAGCAGTAGCTGAGCATATCCAGACAGGAAATTATGTGAGTAACCCTCGAAGGGCTCACAAAAAGAAGGAAGAGAATGTATCCTTAATACTTCAAGGTCAGGCACGGCGAGGCAGTTAAAACCCGCCCATTCAAAAATAAAATAACTATTCCCCTTTCCAGTCATCTACAAATCCTCCAAGTCCTTCATCTCAGAAAGCTAGAGAAGGCAGGCAAAGAAGAACATTTACACCTCTTGGGGATTTTCTTGAGAACGTATTGACGCTTCTGATAACACAGAAGAAGATTACTCAACTCTTTCCCCTAATCAATCCAAATGGGAAACAATATAACCCAAAAAAAAGTGTGCATACCATTATGGGGTTCCTGGCCATGACACATAAGATTACTGGTCTTTGAAACACAAAATTCAGGACCTGATAGACAGCGATCGTAGTGACAGATCCCGAACAACCATACGCTCATGAAAATCCTCTGCCTTAACATAATGCAGAGGGGGTGAAATGATTAGTGTTGGGAGCTGTAAAGGACGTAAGAATCTTAAGAAGATCGGAGAGTTATCACAACCAAGTGAAGATAATCTCGTTAAGTTAGGTTATTTAGAGGGACGATCTGTGATGACATGAAATAGAATTGATCAATATATATATGTATATATATATATATATATATATATATATATATATATATATATATAACTTTATCAACTGGCAGAACTAATAGTATATCAACATCAAGCAACCAGGCAGCTGATAAGACAGATCGGCCAAAGGCAAACAAACATCCCTCCACCTAGAACCATCCCAATTACCAAAAGGGATCAATTCTTCTTCTAAGATCATAGAACATGGGTATATAAAGTTACAAGGGAAGCAAGGTTCCAAGTCCGCAGAGAGTTTGAGGCTAGAAGAAAATTCACTCCCCTGGGCCAATCCAATGAGGAAATTTTACAAATGTTGATCAATGAGAGAAAGGTAACAGAGTTGTTACCCCCAATGGACCCTCGATTAAGGAGATTCGACACCATTAAGATATGTCGGTACCATTCTAATACCCCTGGTCATGATATAGAAGAATGTTGGCCACTCTGCCACCTAATCCAAAATCTAAGTGATACTGGTGATCTGCAAATGGCGAGTGATGTTCATACCTTCCCTAAAGGAGAAGTGATATATCCCCTAGGACAGGATGTCTGGAGGGAATGATTGTTGTTATTGCCTCCAATACAACACCCTTGGTGATACAAGGAATTGGGGACCAAGGAAGAATGACTCATGTGGAGATAATCGCGTCGGAACATGTGACAACCCAAAAAATTATAAGATTTTAAACTATTAAAATAAAGGTTTAAAGAATAAAACCTAGCCTGGAAATAGAGGGATGATTAAAAGTTTTAAGAAAAACCTGTATGGTTTGACATCTGAAAGAATATAAATAAAATTAAAGAGCAAAAGGTCAAAAATACCCCTGATATTTACTCCGATATCCCACTTGCACCCTAAACTAATTTTTTTTCTTCCAAAATTATCCTTAACGTTATATTTTTTGGGTCGTCCGTGCCTCTGCCGTTAACAGAAGACAAACGGGGTTAAAATGTGATGACGTGACATACTTAAATATAAAATATATTCTAAATAAAATAATATATATATATATATATATATATATATATATATCATTTAATCAAAACAAAAAATACTAAAATTCAAAATAAAAAAAGCATAACATATTTACATCATTTAATCAAAATAATAAAATTTAAATTATTTTGTTAACTAATCAAAACAACTAATTAAATAAAATAAGTTGTATAACATATTTACATCATTTAATCAAAATACTAAAATTCAAAACATAACATATTTACATCAAATACTAATTAAAAAAATACTAAATTATGATAATATGATTTTATACTAAATCATAATACTAATTGATACTAAATTTTTATATAGTTTAAAAATATTATTTAGTATTATGATTTTAGTAATTTAAAAATTTTATATCAATTAGTATTTAGTATTATGATTTTAGTATTTTAATGATATATTTTGAATTTTTGTTGTTTTGATTAATTAACAAAATAATTTGATTTTTAGTATTTTTTTAATTTGATTTTTTTAGTATTTGAGTTTTTTTAATTATTATTTTAGTTTTTTTTAATTAGTATTTGTTGTAAATATAATATGTTTTGAATTTTAGTATTTTGATTAAATGATGTAAACATGTTATACAACTTGTTTTATTTAATTAGTTGTTTTGATTAGTTAACAAAATAATTTGAATTTTATTATTTTGATTAAATGATGTAAATATGTTATGCTTTTTTTTGTTTTAAATTTTAGTATTTTTTGTTTTGATTAAATGATATATAATATTTTATTTAGAACATATTTTATATTTAAGCCTGCCACGTCATCACATTTTAACCCCGTTTGTCTTCTGTTAACGGCAGGGGCACGGGCGACCCAAAAAATGTAACGTTAAGGGTACTTTTGGAGAAAAAAATTAGTTTAAGGTGCAAGTGGGACATCAGGGTAAACATCAGGGACTTTTTTGACCCTATGCCCAAAAAATAAATGTGAATGATAGAAATTCTGAAGAATAAGAATTAAGAAGATTGCTATATGGAGTTTTGTAATTAAAATAATGTATTATGTCAAGCTGATAATAATAGAAGAACGTTAAAGAATAACATTTTTGTATCAGTTTATGAGAGGTGGATAAAGAAGTTAATACCTGAGAATAAGCAGGTAGTCATGAGCCGAAAGAAGATAGTTGAGACTTGGGCTACAAATGGAATTATGTCCATAGATTAGATAGAAAAGGATAATGGAAAGAGAAAATAAGATAATACCTATGATAAGGTAAGATGCTGAGATGAGTTGTTAAGAGAAATTGTGTAAGAGTTTAGTAGTGAACTAAACTAGAATGTTACAGGAATAGTGATTCCTGCAGGGGATCCTTATAAGATGGGAAGAATGTAATAACTAAAGGATAAATAAATAAATCAATATGGTTAATTAATTTAAGTATGTGAGAAACAAGATAAAACTATGTTATAAATTAACATAGCTTGAATAATGACCTTGAACGACAATTGAAATGAATACTAATCAATAAATGATTAGTTAATATGATTAATCAATAAAAAAGAAGTAAGTTAAAACTCAAAATTTGAGTTAGGGATAGAATTTTGAAGCACGGACTGATCGGTTGCGTCCGGAACGTCAAGTTTAGTCAAAAAAGACTGTAAACACGAAATATGTCGGGATTGATTTTTTGGTCAAAGTCAACATTTGACCTTTTAGGGAGAAAAGTCAAAATTAGAGTTATGAGTGGAATTTGAAGACGCGGACGAGCGATATTTGAATCCGAACGTCGAAATTAGTAAGAATAGACTTTGAACATAAAATGTGTCTAGGTTGACTTTTTGGTCAAAGTTAACAGTTGACTTTTATGGAGAAAAATCAAACTTGAAATTTGGAGATGAATTTGATGAAACGTATGTGTCCATGATGATGGGAGCGTCGAATTTAGTAGGAATCGACTATAAACTCAAAATTTTGATTTTTCGAGTCTGAAAGTCAAAGACGAGATTAAATACGCAAAATGAGGAATTAAAAGTAGGACCCACAAGGGACAAATTTGCTGGAAATTCCAGCATGTGGGTTAGATTTCCAACTCCCAACCACTCCCACCTACTCCACCAACTCTTACCTAACCACTTTCTCTCTTCTAAATTATTTAGCAAAGGAAAGAGAAAGAAGCAATTCTCTTCATTTCTCTCACCCACATCCGACCATGAGGGAGAAAGAGGAGAGAGAGACTAGCCATGGGAGAGAGGAAGAAGAGAGAAAAGAAGAAGAGAAGGAAGAAGAAGAAAGAGAAGAAAAATCAAGGTTATCTTCAATACTCCCACCCCTCACCATTCAAATCAAAGAGATGAGAGAGAGCATGGAAGAGAGCTTGAAGGCCTGAGAAAGAGGAACTCGGGTGGAGCTAGAGAAGAAGAGATGAAGAACATGAAGCTTCCATTATAGCAATCTTAAAAAGATTATAGCAATCTTAAAAAGAAGATAAGGAAAAACTTAAATATGGTAAATTTTAAACTAAATCCATAAAAATTTCTTGGAATACCTTTCTTTTGAAAATCTAAAATCATTACTAAGTTGAGATGTTATGTTTATGTCTTAAATGGTATGAAACCGTGGAAGCATGAAGGATGAAGAAAACTATGAAGTAATGAAGGAGGAAGAAGAACTCAAAAGGTAAAACCCAAAACTTTTCATCTCTTTACTTTTCTTAAGAATTTGATTTGTTAAAGGTTGGTTTATAGAGGATCATGATGGGTCCAAAGTAAAAAGGAAGTATATGATAAATATTTTATGTTTAATCCATGTCATAATCAAATTTATGATTTTAAAGTTAGGCCTATGTTTGAGGATGAACAAAAGTTATGTTGAGAACGTAAATCGGACTTGTAAAAGTGTTGATGATTGATTTATGTGTAAAATTCGAGGAAGAGGATCTATAGATCAAGAATTTATGGAAATATTCCAATTTGAACATAATAAAAATGATTTAAATCGAAGTCGTGGTGAAAGTTTTTCGTAAAACATGTTAAACGATGAAAAACTTTATCTTGGGGGACTTTTGAGCCACATTTCAGACTAATTAATGAATCTAAAAAATTATAAATCATGGGGTTTTATAGAGCATGTTACAAGCTTTCTATAGCCTCGAAAACGAAGTTATTTCGATAACGAATGAAGAAGTTATGAAGATTTGAAGTATGTGCATCAAGCAATCTCTTCTGACTCAACAGTATGAAATGTTCGCTCATGTTCCAGGAGAAAACATCACTTCCACTTATGAAAGATTCAATGTGCTGCTCAACTCTCTTCGAGCTTTTGGAAAGATTTATCCAAACAAAGATCTGATCATAAAATTCATGAGGGATTTACCAAACAAGTGGGATGCCAAAACAACTGCCATCAGAGAATCAAAGAATCTCCATGGAATGATTGTTCAACAACTCTGTGGCAACCTTCTTAACTATGAACTAGAGCTGACCCAACGAGCAGAGACTATATCTGAAGGAAGAAAGAAGGAAAAGGAGTAGTTGCTCTCAAGGCAACCGAAACCATCTCCAAAGCTCATGCTGAAAATGATTCTGACTTTGAGGAAGATGATGGCGACGATATTACAATGCTGTTAAGAAGACAGACCAGTTGCAATGCCGGTTGACATGTCGGTCGGCGACGCGCGTGTGGGTTTGAATCAAGTCTTGGTTAGGTTCTCTCCCTTCCACAAAAGTGGAGAGTCCCTTGAGGTCCAAACCCAATATCAAGTCTAATGTATATAAATTCATTCATTCTTTAGTTCTTAACCGATGTGAGACTTAACTTCCAACAAAAAATTATTATCATTTTCAAGGGTGTTTTTTGGGAGTTAATTTATCATTTATTACTCTATAGATTTGAACTTCCAAATACATAATTTAATCTACTCATGGAGTATAACACATTGATATGTAGATTCACTTCAAATAAATAATAAAATTCACTTCAAATTTGGCTCAAATTCTAACAGCATGTTTGTGAGACCCCAGATTTTATGAATAAAGATTTAATTTTCTCGATATATATATATATATATATATATATATATATATATATATATATTTAATATTATGGTGTGGATTTGATATAATGTTATAGTTGTGGATAATATTTATAAATTTTGCAATGTTCGCAAGTTGTCATATAATATTCGATTGGTCGGAGAATATTCTTTTTATCGGGAAATATTTGTACGACGGTACAATCATTGGTGGACCCCGCAACGGAATTATTGTCAGATTGAAAAAATGACAAAAATACTTTATAAAAATAATGGCGGAAGTTTTACCGTTAACTGTTAAAACACCTGGTGTTAAAAGTACAGTAATACGCGTGGTTGAATAGTAGCACACGGTATTGATTATTGATGCTTACGTGATAAGTCACTCAGTTTTGTTTTATTGGTATTATTAATGTAATAAAACAGAATACTTTTATAAAGTTATTCTTTAAATAGAATATATTATATTCTATTATGCATAGTGTTGCATAGTATCTGCATAGTATTTTGCATAATAAAATCTTTTTATATAAAACAAAATACTTTTATAAAGTTATTATATAAATAGAATATATTATATTTTATTATGCATAGTATTGCATAGTGCCTGCATAGTATTTTGCATAGTAATTTTTTTTATATAAAACAGAATACTTTTATAAAGTTATCTGTTTTATTAGACAATAATTAGAATATATTATATTTTATTATGCATAGTGTTTGCATAGTAAAATCTTTTATAAGGTTATTTGTTTTATTAGATTATAAATAGAATATATTATATTTTATTTAAAAGATTTTGCTTTAAATATGGACCGTTAGATTAAAGTAAATCAATCTGGACCGTTCATGAGTTAGTTACTATGCAGTCTATTTTTCTATAAATAGAAGCTCATTCCTTCATTATTTCTTACGAATTCACTGAAACTCTAGAGAGAGAAACTATAGAGAGAAAGAAGAAAAGTGTTCTGCTAATTCACTACTTCTATATCCAGTACTCTTCTTTCTAAGGTAGGGAATATTATTTGTTGTACTCGTAAAGGGTAATCTTTCTTTCTTATTTATGAAGAGAATTTCATGTTATTCCATTCTTTATTATTTTATTGGAATAAACTGTATACGCGGGCTACCCTATACTTGGTAAAATTCTTCTGTTACTCTATTCTTTATTATTCTGTTGGAATAACCTGTATACGTGGGCTACCCTATACTTGGTGAAATTCTTCTGTTATTCCATTCTTTATTATTATGTTGGAATAACCTGTCTATGCAAAGTACTGCATACATGGTGAAATTCTTCTAATATTCCATTCTTTATTATTCTGTTGGAATATTCTGTCTGTACATTTTACGCCGGACCTGGTTCCGTTATTTATTATTCTATTGGAATATCCTGTCTGTGCGTTTTACGCCGGACCTGGTTCCGTTATTTATTATTATGTTGGAATATCCTGTCGGTGCGAATTTCGCCTGACCTGGTTCCGTTATTATTATTCTGTTGGAATAACATGTCTATGCGAAGTACCGCATGCATGGTGATTTCTTTTGTTATTTTATTCTTTATTATACTCAGTTGGTTAAAGTTTTGACTTCTATACTCCATGAAATTAGTGGAATATCCTTGATATTTGCGCTTCATACAGTATCTTTTCATGGAAATATTCTTCTGAGCATTCTTGAATTTTACTCTACAAAGAAGTATCATGTTGACAATTTGGACGTTATTAGTTCCTGAATAAATTAATTCTTGAACTTGTTTTATTGAATTATTATGTCATTGTTATCATCCTCATGTTTATATTATGTTGAAAGTCATCCGTGGCCTGTAGTGCATAGATGGACTTGGTATGATTATGATAAGGGATTATTCGGTGTAATCATGACTGTAATGTTACAAATGATGTGGTAAAACTCCTCATTGGCCCGTAGTGCATTAATGGACATTTGTTGGCATGATCATGACCATTAATGAATACACAAATATTCTTGGCCTGTAGTGCATGGATAATTATGGTCGTGATACTAAAGAATATCCTTGGCCGTAGTGCAGGGGTTATTCGATGTTGTGGATTATTTATTAAGCTGAGTCACAACGATAAAAGTGATGAAAAACCTTTTAAATCATAAAAGATAGTAGATTTTATTCTCTACTTGACTCTTTTAATGGATTGCTTGTTCCGCTGCAGTAAAACTTAATGTTTGTTATATTGTATCTGTTTAACACTGTTTAAGGCTAATGATAATTTATTCTGCATTATCTTAGTCATAATATTTCTTACTGGGCTAGTTGAGCTCACCCTTTCTTTCACTGTTCTCTTCAGGAAATGAGAATATAGTTGGAACGAGTCGGGGAATGGAGTGATGGTCCTAGATGTTTGCATTAGTAGTCCTCACTATTCTGTGAAATAGTGTAATAATAATTGTAATGAGGACTCCTTTTGAGTTTGTATACTCTCTAGTAGACAATATTTGTATTCAAACTCACAGTTTATGTTTTGTCGTATTGTACACGACAGTTGTATTATTAAGTTGTATTTGAATTTTGTACCATGTATCTGGCGACTCAAGATGGGTGATGTATACCTAATTTTGGGGGCGTCACAATGTTCTTGAATTCATGTTTGTTAACTTTTATTGATAATTTTTTTTAAAAAAAAATAGAAAAGAAAAAAGAAAATTTAGTTAATGAAACAGATTATAATAGAGAAGAGACTTACACCTACTCTATTCAAAGATTAAATACATTACAAATTTTTATAATCACACAAGTATTTATAACTCGGAAAACTTTCATGTTTCTTAACATTTATTATTAGAGTCTTTAAATATATTTCTCTGTCTTCAATTATATTTTTAAAGTAAAAAATAGCAATCAATTTAGTCACAAAATTTAAAATTTAAAATTTAACATTATTTATATAAAATTTTCTATTTTTTTAATATTCTTGAATAAATATTCTATATACATAAATATTATTTTTATGTTTAAATTTAGAATATTTATGTTTGTAGTTAAGTCATCAAGTAAAATACAGTCAAAATATAAATGGAATAAATTGTTTTTTTTTATTTTTATATATATGATATATGAATAACTATAAATATAGAGGAGAAAGTAAAGAGAGGATTTATATATTATTATTTGAGTACAATATACTGTCATCCTCTGTAGATAATCATAGTAACACTCATCACCCATCTAGTTTTTTAAATAACAATCAGTACCCCTCTAACCTACAATATGTAACATTTACTATCCTTAGTGTGGTTGACCAACTAATATCCAAAAATATTTTTAATATAATGTCTAATACACCATTCAAGTTATAATATTTAATATATGCACTAAATATAAATTTGTTTATTATAACTTTTACTTAACTTGATTTAATTAATTAAATTATGAAGTTGTGCAATAAATAATATAAATGTCAAAAAGAATTTAATTTTATCAGGAAAATAAAATCATACACTCTTTGCTAATTAAATTTCTCGAAGATTAAAATTTACGTGATATACATTCAAATATATTTTTTTGTAATTAAAAAATAAAATTTTAATACCCATAAAAAGTAAAAATTAATGCAAAAAAATTATAATTATTTTACTCAAATATTAAAATTTACGTAAAACAAACTTATTATTCCAGAACGAATTTAGTTATTCATATAAAAAATATTAAAAACTATATTAATTTTTTTTCTTATATATTAAACTAAACATAAGTCACACTTAGACATAATTATTTATAGTAAAAATAACAAATGTTATTACTCATAAAAAAGCAAAAATATATTAAAAGAATTTTTTTTTACAAGATAGAGGTAGTAATAAATATTATTATATTTTTTTTATTCAACATTAATTATACAAAAATAACATCAACTGTATGCTAAAAATGTAATCAAAATCATAAACATCCCAAATTTTAAAATATACTCAAGAAAATTTAACATATAAAGAATTCAAATAATAATTTTTGCAGTTAAAAACCAAAAACTAAACTATCAATATACTCGATCACTCTAATTAAAACATCTCCATTAATAATTTAATTTAAATTATTTAATATTTGTATCACTTATCCAAAAATATGTGTTAATTAAACAAAATTAGTTTTTTTTATAAGTTACTATCAATTTGAATGAGATCGTCTTAATTACAAATAAAATTATAATTAAAATGCATTGTATTAAAAATGATAATTAAACATATATATTATTCACGAATTAAAATTTGATAACATACAACGGTAAATATTTAACTTTATCTTTTTAGTCAACCTCTAAAATCTTGCAGGGGTACTAAATGTTACTTAAAAAACTAAAGGGGATGTGAGTGATATTATGCTTATCTAGAATGTGACGTCCCCAAAATAGGTATACATCACCCATTCTGAGTCGCCAAATACATGGTACATAAATCAAATATAAACTTCTTTTATACAATACGACAAAAGCGTAGCTTAGAGTTTTTACACGAATATTGTCTCATAGACAATATTCAAACTCAAATGAAGTTCTCATTACATTTATTATCACACTATTTCATAAAATAGTGAGGACTACTATAGCCACCATCTCAGACCGTCACTCTGTTCCCCAACTAGTCCCGGCTATGTTCTCATTTTCTGAAGAGAACAATGAAAGCAAAAGGGTGAGCTCAACTAGCTCATTACAAAATATTATGACTAAGATAATACAGAATAAATTATCGTTAGCCTTCAACAGTGTTAAACTGATAAAATACAATAAATATCAAGTTTAACTGCAACGGAACAAGTAATCTATTAGAAGAGTCAAGTAGAGCATGATATCTACTATCTTCTATGATTTAAAAAGGTTTTTTATCAACTTTATCGTTGATACTAAACTTAATAAATAAACCACATCATCGAATCATCCCTGCACCACGATCAAGGATATTCATGTAATCGTCAATGGTCATGATTATACCGAATAATCACTAGTTATAATCATATCAACAACTGTCCATCAATGCACTACATGCCAATGAGGACTTTTACCACATCTTTTGTAACATTACGGGTCGTGATATAAGAATTCAATTAAAAGAAAGCAAAAGATAAATTTTTAAAGATTTATAATTTAATTTTTTCAAAATTCAATAATGTCCAAATTGTCAATATGATACTGCTTTGTGGAGTAAAATTCAAGAATAATATTGTATCATAAATATAATTTGGACAAAAAAGAAATTAATTTTGTCATGAATAATTCCCCGGGTGAATAGTACCCCGTGAATAATACTTTGTGAATAGTACCCGCGAATAGTATTTTGTGAATAATATCCCATGAATAGTACTTTATGAATAGTACCCCGTAAATAGTACTTTGTGAATAGTACCGTAAAAATGAATACTACTCATGGACAGTACTCCGGCATGAAAAACTTAAAATTTAACAAGAATGTGCAGAAAATATTCTTGTGAAAAGATACTAGATGAAGCACAAACTTCAATGATATTCTACTAATTTTATTAAGTATAGAAGCAATACTTTAACAAAATGAGGGTATAATCAGGAATACGAGACGAAATAATATTACTCACATACTACAGAGTATGGAAGAAAATATTATTCCTTATGAATACTGGAAGAAAAAAATACCCCTTATCTCATAAGAAGACTGGATACTAGAATAGTAAGGTAGCAGACTTCTCTTCTTCTTTCTCTCTATAGCTTCTCTATCTATAATTACTCTTGTGAGTCTTAGTGAATTGGTGAGAATGAAGAAAGAATGATATTTTATTTATAGAAAAATATAGTTTCAATAATTACACGTTTTGAGGCTCGAAATAGTACAATATAATACCTTCATCTTTTTTTTTTCATTTTTAATTTAGTCATGCAAGTATTATCAAACTTGCACCACCTCCCCTAATAGTACATCATGTGTATCAATAGTACATTCATGTGAACAAATAGTTATAAGCATGTGAATTAATAGCAATTAATCACTTATTTATCCGATTAATTACTCGATTTGTCAATATAACATCCAGATATCAATTATTATCGAAATAATTATCGATTTTCACTAACACTAATAATCCCAACACAATGGAAATATCAATATCATCTTTAATCAACACGAACTTATTCATAATTAATATTATAACTCACAATATTTAACAACCAGACCATTCCCAGGAAAGAGGGAGCTTTCCGATAAAGATTTCTCCTTATTGACACGCAATTAGGTGACCAAATCTCTCATTGACAGAACTTTTTAGACATTGTTAATATTGCAAATAATAATATGAATAACGTTGTCGTCTCAATTATTGATTTAATAATATAAAATATTATGCAGATAATATTATGACAATAATTGAATCAATAATATGAGAGATATTATGCAGCAATTACTGTAGCAATAATTGAGTATAACTGAGTGACTTCTCACTTAAGCATCAATAATCAATACCGTGTGCTATTATGCAACCACGCGTATTACTGTACTTTTACTATCAGGTAGTTCAACAGTTTAACGGTAAAACTTTCGCCGTTATTTTTATAAAAAGATAATTTGTCATTTTCTAACTACGACAATACTTCCGTTGTGGAGTTCACCAATGATTGTGCCGTCGTACGAATATTCCCTGCTAAAACGAATATTCTCCGACTAATTGAATATTTATAACAACTTGCTTAATTTACAAAAATTATAAATATTAGTCACAACTATAATAATATAACAAATACACACCATAATATTTAAAAATATATTTCGAAAAAAACTAATCTTTATTCGTAAAAGTTGAGGTCTTACATAGAAGGTCTCTCTATATTTTACTCTTATTATTTTATTTTATCGTTTATTGTTGCACGTCAATTACAATTTAAAGTTAACATAAAATTAATTGACATATAAATTAGTTTTAAAAAAATAAAATATACATAAATTAAAAGCCTGTTTGACGGATCGATGCGATGAAATAAAAGTATATCAAATATTTAAAAATAATTTATTGATTGATAGCTCTCAAAGAACATTTTAACTAGGTAGAGATTCTGACAAATTTTTTTTGTGTGTGGAGAAATCAGAAAAAGTTTAGGGAACTAATATTTTTATGTGTATTTTTGATATTAATCTTAACATATAGTGATTTCACCTTAACACAGTGTTTCTGAGTTTTGAACAGAAAAAAAAGAATAGAAAACTTAAATTAGAACAGAAAAGAAAAGAATAGAAAACTTAAAGTTTTCCTTTGAGTTGTTTATGAGTTTTTAATTGAAAAGAATAAAAAATTTAAATTTTTTTTCTTTTATTGCGTTTTTGAGTTCTAATGAAAAGAAAAGAAAAGAAAAATATCACTTTTACGAATTTGCCCTTATATTAATTATAACCATTGAACCATAAAAAAATATGCAAGATAAATTTAATCAAAGAAAAAATTCCATAATCAAATACAAATATCCAAATAAATGTTAAACAAAAATTTCTTCTACAAAATCATTGTCATACCATACCCAAAAGTCATCAAACATAATCTGTATTATTAATACTAACGAAGATTATTCATCAAATTCTTCAAGAAATTCAATCTCCTCTATAACGGAGACGGATGAATTAGTAATGTTTCCTGCTGAAATCTTCATGATTCTTATCAGCATACAGTTCTTTAGATTTCTTCTGTGAGACATAAACCCCACTTTTGCAGTACAGAGCTTAAGGCTAAATTTGTCAAAAGGAAGGAGAAGTCAGAAACTGCTTCTTATCTCCCAGATGCTCGTTGCACCAAATCTTTTCCATCAATACCCCTGCTAAAGGCCCCTAAAATTTTGAACAAATTTTCTCCAACATGTCAGTTATTAGAGTTTTCTATGATTGTTCATAAGTTAAATGTTTGAGCTGGTAATGACTGAAAAATTGTGGGCTTTTTTGCAATATGAGCTTATTGAGAAATGGAAATTTTGTATAAGAAAACTTCCAGGAGATGAAACTCCCTTGATGTAGTAATTTAAACCAGTTATTTCCTTCTTTTTTTTTTTAAATGTTGAGAATGTTGTAAATGATTTTTCAACTATTATAAAATGGTTTTGTACTTGCGTCCATTCTGTATATTTGTCCTTTACTCCCGTCTTTAATCTTGGTTCAGATTTCAGAATCACATAATATTTTTTTTGGTGGGGTGGGTGGATGGGTGGTTGTAAGGAGTGTATACATAATCACATAATATTTTTTTTGGTGGGATAGAGATAGGGGTGGGGGTAAGGGATGTATACATAATCACATAATATTAATTTTTTGGAGATGGAGTGAGGGGTAAGGCGTGTATATATAATCACATAATATTATTTTTTTTGGGTGAGGGTGAGGGTGAGGGTGGGGGTGGAGTGGGGTGGGGGTGATGGTAAGGAGTGTATATATAATTACATAATATTATTTTTGGGGGTAGGGTAGGGTAGGGTGGGGTGGGGTGGGGTGGGTAAGGGGTGTATACATAATCACATAATTTTTTTTGGTGGGGTTGGGGGTGGGGGTGGGTTGGGGGTAGGAGTGGGTGGTTGAGCTTCTTAAATACGTAAATATGTGAAAAGAACTTTTGATTTGTGTAAGACCCCGAAAATTTTTTAAATAAAAAGGAATTTCCTTTATTTATTATTTTGAAATAGTAAGGGTTGATTTGATTAATGTGGTTAGTTATGGGTAAAATGCGCAAATATTTTAAATAAACAGGTGGTTATAAAATATTCATTGTTGTCGGGGAATATTCGTTTGGTCGTGGAATATTCTTGCTGTCGGGGAATATTCGTACGACGGCGCAGTCTTTTGTGGGCCCCATAACGGAAAGCGATTGGATGAAGAAAACGACAAGTATAGTTGTTTATTAATAACGGCGTAGTTGTTACCGTTAATACTGTTGGAATACCCGGTGGTTAAAACACAGTAATACGCGTTGTTGCACAGTAGCACACGGTATTGCACCAATTATTGATTCTTACGTAAGAAGGCACTACTCAATAATTATTGCAGTAATTACTGTTCAGTATTTTATGTTATTGATTCAATAATTACTGCATTGATATTTTATATTACTGTTGTTTCAATAATTGTCACTACACAGTATTTTCCATTATCGAAGCAATAATTCATATTATCTGAATAATATTATTTGATAACATTATTGGCAATGTCTAGAAAGTTCTGTCTAAGGAGAGGTTTGGTCACCTAATTGCGCGCCAATAAAGAGAAATTCTTATTGGAAAGCCCCCTCTTTCCTGGGAACGGCCTGGTTGCTAATATTGTGATTCTGTAATATTATTTGTAAATAATTAAATTATTGATTTATATGATGAGGAAAATATTGATTTTATGTGGATATAGATGGAGAAAATTTTCAATGTGACAATTGTTGAAAATTAATATTTTATCTTTTTCTGATAAAATAATTCATTTAAATATATTATTTTAATAATATATTAACGGTGATATTTTTACGATGAATGTGGGATATATGAGTATATGAGGAGAAAGAATATTTTTGTTGTAATGAATATTAAAAACAGATTTTGTGTGTCGGTAGACCTGTTTCTTGACTGAAAATTTGATTATAGCCTGTAAAATCGCCTGTTTGTGGATTTCGGTCAATTTCTGTTTGGAATTTGGAAAAACTTCCTTCTGTAAAGTTGTGCAGAATTGAATTTCCTATAAAAACTCGCGAGATTCGAATTTTCTGGCAAAAGGGCTATTTATTATGAATTATTGAAGTTCCGAAGCTCCGAAATAATTGATTTTTGGAAGTTTTAATTATTTTTAATAACAAAAACGTTTTTTTTTGTTTTTGTCATTATTGTGGAGCAACAAAGATGGCTGAAATCAGTTCTTAAAAGGATGGCGTAGGAATATTTATATAATATATTATTATTATATTAAATTTTCTGCTTTGGTGTTCTAAGCAATTTCCTATAAATAGGTGCTTAGGTTAGAATTGAAAATCACACCAGAAACTGAAGTTTTCTCTCTCTATATTATCGAGCGTATTCTTGTGAGTATTTTGAGTATACTTTGAGTATTGCTATACGGTGCAAGTTCAAGTCATAGCCTATATCCGGTGTTTCAACTAGAAGTACTGTCTTTCGAGGTAAGGGATGTTATTTTCTTCTCAAATGATATTATTTCTTCAATATCATTATGCTGAAATGTTGGTTGAAACTTTTTATCAAATTTGGAACTTTTTCATGTCGGGGTTACTATTCATGAGTTACTATTCATGAGTTACTATTCACGAGTTACTATTCATGAGTTACTATTCACGAGTTACTATTCACGAGTACTATTCACGAAGCATGATGATATTTTTTGTGAAATTTCTATCTTTTGGTGTCGGAGTTACTATTCATGTATACGTCACTATTCACGTATACGGCACTATTCACAAATACGGCACTATTCACCGAAAAATGAAATTTCTTCTTTTTGTCTAAAATATCTATTCTGGATACTAGCTTTGATTGGATCTATGTTTTGATCATTCTTGAATTTTACTTTGGTATGATTATTTATGAAGTATTTTTGAACTCGGATTGTTTAAAGTACGAATCCTTAATACTTGTTATTTTGTTTCACTGGATTCGTTTCCTTTAAAATATTTTTCATCATCCTCAGTCCTAAATGATGGTGTTACTGAATATCTTTGGCCTGTAGTGCAAAGATGGTTGATTTTATTATGAATATCTTTGGCCCGTAGTGCAAAGATGTACAGGTGTTGAGATGAACATGAATAATTGATGAATATCTTTGGCCTGTAGTGCAAAGATGAACAGGTGTTTAGATGAACATGACCGACTGATGAATATCTTTGGCCTGTAGTGCAAAGATGAACATTTGATTTGATTTGAGATATATATTGATTAATGTTACAGGGATAAAATATTGATGATGGACTTTTAAATTCATAGATGTTAGTAGATTTTATTCTCTACTTAACTCTTCTAATGAATTGTTGTTTCCGCTGCAGTTGTTGATCTAAAACTTGTTGTCTATTGTATTCTATCAGATTTTTCCCTGTTGAAGACTAACGATAATTTGTTGTATATTATCTTAGTCATAATATTCTTTACTGGGCTAGTTGAGCTCACCCTTTTCCTTGTTGTTCCATTTTTCTTCTCAGGAGGCGAGAATGTAGCGAGTACTAGTCGGGGTATGGAATGAAGGTTCTAGAGAGAGTTGTTTAGTAGTCCTCACCATTTTTTTTGTAAAATTATGTATCAATAATTATGATGGGGATTTATTTGCATGTGGATATTGTCTAGATGATAATGTTTGTATTCAAACTCACAGCTTATGGGTGGTAAAAGTTGTAGTTGTTTCTGTACCATGTATTTGACAACTCAGAATGGGTTGGGTGGAATGGACCTATTTTGGGGTTGTCACAGTTGGTATCAGAGCTTAGGGATATGATCTCTGGCGGAGATCGGGGAATAGAACTAGGAGGGGAGAGACGAGTAATTCCTTCGCTAGTGTGTCCTACCTAAGCTTATTTGTTAGTTGGTCAGTATATAGGGATATTATGTGATATATTGATTTGTTTAATTAATCCTTGTTTTATGACAGTATTTAAGAATGTCGACTGAGAATGTTAACAGTGGAGTAAATGCGACCGTGGAGATGCCTGTACTCACCAACGAGGAGAATGTGCAACAGGCTGGCAATGTTCCTCCTGTGAACAACGCCACTGAGCAGATGATGAACGACGGGATGTTTAGAAGCTTTTTGCAGTTCATGCAAAACCAGACGAGGGAGACTCGTGTTCAAAATACAGGAGGAAATGATGGCAATTCACGGGTGGTCACAGCCAAGCAGTTCAAAGAGTTGGGACCACCAGAATTCTGGGGAAAGCCGGATCCGATCATGGCGGAAACGTGGGTCAAACAAATTACCAAGATATTCGATGTCTTGGGATGCACGGAGGAACAGAAGGTTCCATTCGCCACCTTTATGTTCCGTGGCGAGGCAGACTACTGGTGGGAGTCTGTGAAGCGTACACATCCAGCCGCACTGAACATGTCATGGGAGACGTTTCAGAAACTTTTCAACGAAAAATACTTTCCTGAAAGTATTCGCCATATGAAGGAAGTGGAGTTTATTAGACTAGAGCAGAATAACATGACGGTATCCCAGTACGAGGCAAAGTTCGCAGAGTTATCCAGGTTTGCACCTCATTTGGTGGAGAATGAGGAACGTATGACGCGGATGTTTCTGAGAGGTTTGAAACCCGGCATACGTCAATATCTCATTTCTCATAAATTTTCTATCTATTCAGATGTTGTCAACAGGGCTCAGTTGTTAGAGCGAGATAACGAGTACGTTCAACCGAGGGACCATAACCAGGATCATACTGGTGACAGCAGTCATCAGAATAACGATAACCAGCGGAGAAAGAAGAATATGGACAAAGGCGGTAACCACTCTGGTGGTAATCGTGGCCATGAAAATAGAAGAAGCGAGTCGGGAGGAGATTTTAAAAAGAGGAGATTTAACAACGACCATGTGAAGACGACAGTGCCAGCAGCAACTGGTTCCAAGGGAGGAGAAAGACCACCGATCGTATGTTACAAATGCGGGAAAGAGGGACATATCAGCCCAAACTGCCCACAACAGTTCAAGTTATGCTATAATTGTGGAAAGGAAGGACATATCGCTCGAGAGTGTACGGTAGCGAAACCAATTCCAGCGGGGACGGTGATTCAAAAGGATGTCCCAGAAAAGTCAAAGTCAACGGTTCCTGGAAGAGCGTTTGTCGTGACCGGTCAAAATACGAGAAACCCGAACGAAGTTAGCACGGGTTAGTTAATTATAATTCTTGCGAAGTTTATACCTTACTAGGTACCGGTTCTACCCATTCTTTTATCTCTCTTGCTTGCGTTCAACGTTTGAACTTGACTACGGGGAAATTAGACTTTGACCTATCCATGGAGACTCCGTTAGGAGAAACTTTCATTACATCCGTTGTTTAGAAATCTTGCTTGATTCAAGTTGGCACTATCACATTTCCTGTTAACCTTATTTCTATAGAGATATTTGCTTTTGATGTGATTTTAAGGTTAACTACTCATCATGCCAAAATTAATTGCTTTTGTAAGGTTGTTAGTTTTCATATTCCTAAGCAACCTGATATTCGAACTCAAGCAATCAAACCATTGAAGTCAAACATTTTTATATCAAGTCATGAAGTCATTCGTTTATTGAAAAATGGATGTTATGTTTTCTTAGCCCATGTCATGGACTTGAACAAAAGTACATCAGATTTGAATGATATTTCTGTTGTTAGTAAATTTCCTGATGTATTTTCTGAAGAATTTCTTGGCTTACTCCCAGAGCGTGATATTGAATTTTGTATCGACTTTGAACCCGGTACAAAACCCATTTCTAAAATCTCATGGCTCCTATTGAACTTCAGGAGTTAAAAATTTAACTTTAGAATTTGGTACCCGAGCCTTTATCTTGTGACTTACTTTGTGGAATGCACCGAAGCCAGACTCTCCGTAGGGGACAATATTCGTGCGATAGTAAACTGATAGGTGTCATTGTAACGTGCTATCCAAGGTTGGGATATGAGTCACAGTTGAGAACCACCTAAGTCGATAATCGAAATACGTAGCTTTCTAGGCTTAGTTGGTTATTATCGGAAATTCGTTGAAGGATATTCTCGAATCGCTATTCCATTAACGCAGCTGATTCATAGGGATACAAAATTCGAATGGAGCAAGGAATATGGGAAGAGCTTCGAAGAACTCAAGAGGAGACTCATTTCGGCACATGTTCTGACCATACCGTCTTAAAAAAACAAACGTGGTAGCTGACGTGTTGAGTAGAAGATCGTATACAAGTACGAGTACGATATTGTCAAAGACTAATTTCGTATAATTTACACATAATAGAGATGGAGATGAAAACTCTAAGTACGTACGTGATGATATACGAGTATAATCGACTTTAATCGATAAAGTTAAAGTTGTTCAAGCTACACACTGGAGCTGATGAATTTGAAGAAGGAGGTGCAAGAAATTGTTATTTCAAAAGCGAGAATTGGCGATGTGAGCAAAGCTCAAACTTTCGATTTATTAGTCCATTTGAAATTCTCGATCGAATAGGAACTGTGGCCTATAGACTCGTTTTACCGCTAAGTATGACGCGTTTTCATAACGTTTTTTTTTACGTATCGATGTTACGTAAATATGTGGACGACCCGAACAACGTCATCGAGTTAGAACAGGACAAAATAGCTGAAGACTTAACGTACGAGGAGGTATCTGTCAAGATGTTGGATGGGAAGGAGCATGTCCTACGCACGAAGGTCATACCACAAGTTAAAGTTTTGTGGAGGAATCATGTTATAGAGGAAATGACCTTGGAGTTGGAAACGGAAATGAAAGCGAGGTATCTTTACCTTTTCGAAACACCAGTTACGTACGTCAATTTCGAGGACGAAATTTCATAAGGAGGGGAGGTTGTAAGACCCCGAAAATTTTTTAAATAAAAAGGAATTTCCTTTATTTATTATTTTGAAATAGTAAGGGTTGATTTGATTAATGTGGTTAGTTATGGGTAAAATGCGCAAATATTTTAAATAAACAGGTGGTTATAAAATATTCATTGTTGTCGGGGAATATTCGTTTGGTCGTGGAATATTCTTGCTGTCGGGGAATATTCGTACGACGGCGCAGTTTTTTGTGGGCCCCATAACGGAAAGCGATTGGATGAAGAAAACGACAAGTATAGTTGTTTATTAATAACGGCGTAGTTGTTACCGTTAATACTGTTGGAATACCCGGTGGTTAAAACACAGTAATACGCGTTGTTGCACAGTAGCACACGGTATTGCACCAATTATTGATTCTTACGTAAGAAGGCACTACTCAATAATTGTTGCAGTAATTACTGTTCAGTATTTTATGTTATTGATTCAATAATTACTGCATTGATATTTTATATTACTGTTGTTTCAATAATTGTCACTACACAGTATTTTCCATTATCGAAGCAATAATTCATATTATCTGAATAATATTATTTGATAACATTATTGGCAATGTCTAGAAAGTTCTGTCTAAGGAGAGGTTTGGTCACCTAATTGCGCGCCAATAAAGAGAAATTCTTATTGGAAAGCCCCCTCTTTCCTGGGAACGGCCTGGTTGCTAATATTGTGATTCTGTAATATTATTTGTAAATAATTAAATTATTGATTTATATGATGAGGAAAATATTGATTTTATGTGGATATAGATGGAGAAAATTTTCAATGTGACAATTGTTGAAAATTAATATTTTATCTTTTTCTGATAAAATAATTCATTTAAATATATTATTTTAATAATATATTAACGGTGATATTTTTACGATGAATGTGGGATATATGAGTATATGAGGAGAAAGAATATTTTTGTTGTAATGAATATTAAAAACAGATTTTGTGTGTCGGTAGACCTGTTTCTTGACTGAAAATTTGATTATAGCCTGTAAAATCGCCTGTTTGTGGATTTCGGTCAATTTCTGTTTGGAATTTGGAAAAACTTCCTTCTGTAAAGTTGTGCAGAATTGAATTTCCTATAAAAACTCGCGAGATTCGAATTTTCTGGCAAAAGGGCTATTTATTATGAATTATTGAAGTTCCGAAGCTCCGAAATAATTGATTTTTGGAAGTTTTAATTATTTTTAATAACAAAAACGTTTTTTTTTGTTTTTGTCATTATTGTGGAGCAACAAAGATGGCTGAAATCAGTTCTTAAAAGGATGGCGTAGGAATATTTATATAATATATTATTATTATATTAAATTTTCTGCTTTGGTGTTCTAAGCAATTTCCTATAAATAGGTGCTTAGGTTAGAATTGAAAATCACACCAGAAACTGAAGTTTTCTCTCTCTATATTATCGAGCGTATTCTTGTGAGTATTTTGAGTATACTTTGAGTATTGCTATACGGTGCAAGTTCAAGTCATAGCCTATATCCGGTGTTTCAACTAGAAGTACTGTCTTTCGAGGTAAGGGATGTTATTTTCTTCTCAAATGATATTATTTCTTCAATATCATTATGCTGAAATGTTGGTTGAAACTTTTTATCAAATTTGGAACTTTTTCATGTCGGGGTTACTATTCATGAGTTACTATTCATGAGTTACTATTCACGAGTTACTATTCATGAGTTACTATTCACGAGTTACTATTCACGAGTACTATTCACGAAGCATGATGATATTTTTTGTGAAATTTCTATCTTTTGGTGTCGGAGTTACTATTCATGTATACGTCACTATTCACGTATACGGCACTATTCACAAATACGGCACTATTCACCGAAAAATGAAATTTCTTCTTTTTGTCTAAAATATCTATTCTGGATACTAGCTTTGATTGGATCTATGTTTTGATCATTCTTGAATTTTACTTCGGTATGATTATTTATGAAGTATTTTTGAACTCGGATTGTTTAAAGTACGAATCCTTAATACTTGTTATTTTGTTTCACTGGATTCGTTTCCTTTAAAATATTTTTCATCATCCTCAGTCCTAAATGATGGTGTTACTGAATATCTTTGGCCTGTAGTGCAAAGATGGTTGATTTTATTATGAATATCTTTGGCCCGTAGTGCAAAGATGTACAGGTGTTGAGATGAACATGAATAATTGATGAATATCTTTGGCCTGTAGTGCAAAGATGAACAGGTGTTTAGATGAACATGACCGACTGATGAATATCTTTGGCCTGTAGTGCAAAGATGAACATTTGATTTGATTTGAGATATATATTGATTAATGTTACAGGGATAAAATATTGATGATGGACTTTTAAATTCATAGATGTTAGTAGATTTTATTCTCTACTTAACTCTTCTAATGAATTGTTGTTTCCGCTGCAGTTGTTGATCTAAAACTTGTTGTCTATTGTATTCTATCAGATTTTTCCCTGTTGAAGACTAACGATAATTTGTTGTATATTATCTTAGTCATAATATTCTTTACTGGGCTAGTTGAGCTCACCCTTTTCCTTGTTGTTCCATTTTTCTTCTCAGGAGGCGAGAATGTAGCGAGTACTAATCGGGGTATGGAATGAAGGTTCTAGAGAGAGTTGTTTAGTAGTCCTCACCATTTTTTTTGTAAAATTATGTATCAATAATTATGATGGGGATTTATTTGCATGTGGATATTGTCTAGATGATAATGTTTGTATTCAAACTCACAGCTTATGGGTGGTAAAAGTTGTAGTTGTTTCTGTACCATGTATTTGACAACTCAGAATGGGTTGGGTGGAATGGACCTATTTTGGGGTTGTCACAATTTGTATTTGGAATAAAATATGAGTCAAAAAATGGTTAATCGGGTTGGAACTATATTTGTTTTAAAAAATATGGTTCCAAACTTTAACCAACCCATTTGGTTCTACTTAATATGGGTTGACCTGACAGTTAACCAACTATTTTGCCAGGTCAGTTCAGAATTTGTACTTTGGTTTCAAAATAGCAATTTTTTTCTTGAAACTTTTTTGACTTGAATTATACTCCGGAAGAAATGTTCATTGGTTTACTCTTGAGAGCAATAAAAAGTGACATAAGCGAGTATCTGCCTTTGTCAAGCGCTTGTTAGAGGTTGGTGGTGAATTCTTATTTGCTTTCTTTGAGATAAAAACAAATTGAGGACATGAATTGTAATTTAAAATTCATTATATTAAAAGTTGAGAATAATATTGAAATTATAAAAATATTACTTATTCCAATTTTTTTTTCGTCCAAATCAAACCAATTTTGGACGCAAAACTTTGGCAGCAAAAGTGGTCAAATTTTCTATCTATTTCTTTTCTTTTTCGTTTATTAAAAAACTCAAAAACATAAGAATTGAAAAAAAAACTTAAATTGTTCGTTCATTTATTTTCTTTTCTGTTCATTTTAAAACTGTGTAAGAAATACTTTTGAACATGTATGAATTTATAATTTTTTTAAAAAAGTTCATACCACATTGCCACATTTTTGTATAATTTTTATTTTTATTTGTTTTTGTTTTGGTTTAGGTTTTGAGCATCTTGTTAGTTGTTTGTTGTTGCCTCCGGAAAGAATCATACTGACCGAAGTGAAATTCATCTTCTTCCTTTATCCGGTAAGTTCTTCTTCTCCTCCTCCTCCTCCTCCTCTTCTCTCTCCTCCTCAATCATCTCCGTCTTTCTGTTCTCCTCACCTAATTCCTAATTTTTTTAACAAAGTTTCGTATTACCCTAATTTCTCTCATAACCCTAATTTTTCAATGTCAATTGCGAATTTGTCTATCAACAAAATCCTCATAGTCTAGAAAAGGTCCGAATGCACTTTTGTAATTTTGTTTAATAATAATAATAAATAAACTTAACCATATCTTATACTTATCATGAATCCCATATTCATTTGCTTCCTAATTTGTGATAGAAATCAAATTTTATGTGGAATATTCTCATTGTTTGCTTCTTCTTCTTCTTCTTCTTTTAATTAAGAAACTTAAACAATTAATAACTTCAATGTTGATATCCAGGTCCGTAACGTGTGAAATAATAGCAAGTGCCTGAACTATTTGATGAATTATCCTGAATCCCATATCCATATAGGTGCTTCCTGGATTGTGATACAAATCAAATTTTATGTGGAATATTCTCATAGTTTTCTTCCTTTTATTTATTAAGAAACTAAACGGTTCGATTTTGATGTTCAGGACCCTTAATGTGTGTAATAATTTGAAATTGCCTGAACTATTTTATGAGATGAACTGCATTCAAGTCGCTGCCTGCAAGCCCCCGGCCTTTGGTGTCTTAAATATATCTAATTTACATTACAAATCATCAGCATTGTGCATCGCTCCTGTCAAAGTCTTTCGAATTCCTAAGGATTCATCTTACCATTTTACTAGACTTCATAAGGTTTCTCTAAGACTAGCGGCGCCTGCCCGAACACAGCAATGTGCACCTGCATGTTTATTTGGTGGGAAAGGGAAGTCTGCAAATGACAATGAGGTAAGGACATTGTTTATGACATTTATGATTAATTTAACTACTTGAATTATTTTCTGATAAAAGATATAAAGACTTGGGTTTTGATGTTAGTGTGAAAAAAGGAATGGGATAAGGATTTGAACTTCCTGCTAAAATATATAAGTGTACATGCATATTCCGATCAACATTCACTCGTTTTTAGGCCACCACTATCTAGTATAAACTTAGATATGACTTCTTTTACTTGGAAAAATCCAATAAGGTTGGAGAGGAAATGCCAATAAAATGAATATTTTTAAGCATATACAACAAACTCTACCCTCGTTCCTCTCCCAAGTTTATAACATGACCTTTTTTGCAATAGTAGGGATACTATTAACAAAGGATATCTCTGGGAAAGTATTGAATATGTCAATTAACACATGAAAAAGTGTCAGTATTCTTGGAGCATCTGACATGGATTTGAAACCCTCTTTGAAGTGGTCATGCTTTCTTTATGCCCTTTTAATTATGTTAGGAAAGATTGGGCAGGTTGATTGGTCATTAGTTTGTGACCCTGGCTTAGTAAGGGTGACATGGTTAAAATGGATCTACCTGTCACAGTCTCATTAATTTAGTCAACCCCAACAGGAAATGCTTCTTATATGGGTGACAAACAGCCACGAGAAGGTCCACATTACCTGTTTAATATACAGGTTTTCTTGGGTTGACATACCATTGTTAATGCTGATAAGACATTGAAAGTCCAATAATAATCTAGAAGGGGGTTGAATAGATTATTACTGATTAAAAATTTACAGTGTTAGAAATTAATATGCAAGACAATAGAAATTCAATCACACAATGTACAAATATTTTTTTGGTTCACAACATATATCCCGGGTATGTTACTACGTCTAGTCTCAAGCTCCTCTCCAGGACTTGAGATCCTATTACTCCCAGTAATAAATACTCATTTAATAGGCGAAGAAGCCTTTACAAAGTTTTAAAGATAAACTTTCTACTATACACAACTAACTATCAACAAGCGCCTAACTCTCTCCTCAAGCATAGTTGCACCTTTCCTTTGAGTTTAGTTCTACTTTATGATCTGGTATTAAAACGACAGTCTCTTCCTCACCTCACAAGTACACTAGAGGCTCAACTCTCAGTTGACCTCTTGTATTGGTAAAAGAATTACTCGCTTTTGGGAGCTATCGTTAACACTCCAAAATTAATACCTTATTTCTACGCTACTAACACAAGAATTAGTATAGCAACGAGTAAGGATCGATCCCACAGAGAGTTGTATGTTTTATATTTATCCTAGTGTTTCTAATGAAAATAGGGGGTTTGAGTTGTTTAAATAAATTAACGAATGTAAATTGATAAAATTAATTAATGAGTTAGCTTCAGTTCAGTATCGTCTTTTCACAATTATGGAATACTCAAGTTTAATCAATATTTATCATTCAATGAAATTAATAACCCTAGATAACCGTAATAACTAATTATTCGAAATTCTCCTTAAGTTTTAAATCTAATGTGACAATCGTCCCAATAGACCCTAACTATTATACAACCTAGAATTATCAGTCTAGATTTAATATACCAACAACATGAAGAATTAGAGAATTAGGTTATTCCAAGCAACAATCACAATCAGGAATTATTTAACTTGCCTTCTGATAATCTTAGCAATACTCAAAAGCTTGTCCACAATCATGCATCACTAATTGTTACTTATGATCATATATAATATCGTTTGCTTAATACTATATCTTAATCTAGCAGATGATATTAATCAGATTAGTCTAATTGGCCAAATCAAATCAATCAGATAGAATAGCATGCAATCAATTAAAACAAGTTATCAGAATAAATCTCACGAAAGAAGGAAGAAATAAAGTAAACTTGATCAAACCATTAATTATAAAGAAGGTTCAACATTCATGAGAACTGAATAGAGAATTTAGCCTGACGTGCCTTCAATCTTCCAAAACTAGGGTTTGAAATTAAATGTAGATGATGATAATGTCGGACTAAAAACATGTATTTATATCCTAGAATAAAGTCATAAGTCTCTAAGAAATAACAATCCAAATCCGAGTAGAATTCCATAAGATTCCTGACATGAAAGCTTTCCTTATTTTCAAATTCCCGACTAACTCGTCGGGGCTAGTTCAATTGCACTAGGGAGCTTGCCGGGGCGAGCTTGAACATAAAGATCTGGGTTGGGTCGAGCTTGAGCAGGCTGGGGTGAAGTCTGGCAGAGAGGAACTCGTCGGGGTGAGTTCGGTAAGGCATTTGGGCTCGTTGGGGTTTCTTCCTTTTTCCTCTTTTTGCTCCAATTCCTCCTGAAATCATTAAATACCTTAATAACCTCATATACACATAAAACATGCAATAAACTAAACATAAAAGAATCATAATCAATGAATATTGTGCACTCATCAAATTCCCTCACACCTAGCCTTTACAAGTCCTTGTGTAAATCAAAACAAAAGTCATATCATTGTTCAACTGAATTTTATTTAACCAAACTCTCAAAAGGTTTCAAGTTCTAAATCATGAGTATGAACACTAACTGACAAATATCCGACTAGCACCTCATCAATCAATGTATGACAACAAGTTTATCTTTCACCATTAAACTTCTCTGAATCAAACTGTATCCCCATAAGGATCTTTGCTATGATCTACACACATACTCAACTCAACTATCATGGAACAAAGCCGTGCACACCGACTCAGAACTTGGAACATATTTTTTCTGCTATTCATTTTTTTCCTTTTCATCAGAACCCGTAAATTCACTTTCATTTTCAGGTGAATGCATTTTATGCTCCATTTCACCTTTCTCATTCTTTCTTAAGTGTGCATTTTATGCTCCATCTCACTTATCTACATTTGTTTATGGGAGAGTGCGTTTTACGCTCCATCTCAACCCACCACATGTTTCTCTTTTGCACTACTTTTTTTTTCAACTGTTCTAATTTTTCTTCTTTCACATGGTCCTGCAAACAACATAAGCAGTTAAAATGTTTAAATAGTCCTAAATAATGAAACCAGTGCACATAGACAACTCCACGGATAACTCAACCAAATAAGCATATTTCTCATATTCGAGTACTCATGCCACATATTCAATTCAAATCAGTTACTATGGATCATGACTTTGTTCTTATCATTCATCAACCAACTAGGTAACAAAAAGACTCTGAAATTTAGCATTGATTCTCAATCTATGATCTTAACCTTTAAAAACTTAGCCAAATAGAATCAGAGAACAAAAGCAAAAAAATTTCAAGGCCATCAATTTTTATCAATTTTTCAAAATTCTCAACAAAAATGGATTAAATAATTAAACTTAGACCATATACCTACACCTACATCTACCCCCACACTCAAACTTTACATCGTCTCCAATGTAAGGCAATTATGTAAAGATGAAGTGACGAAAAAGTAACAGTCAAAAGAGATAAAAAAGTAAATATGAGATCTTGGGTTGCCTCCGAAGTAGCACAGTTGTTTAACGTCGTTTGCTCGACAGCAATCCTCTCGACCAATCATAGACCGGATCCACCAAATTCAACATCTCAACTTCCTCATCCTTGTAGCTTTCGAAGAATGGTTTTAGCCTGTGACCATTTACCTTGAATATCTTCCTTGTCTTTGGATTTTGTACATTTATAGCTCCATGAGGAAACACATTAGAAATAACAAATTGACCTTCCCAACGAGACCGCAACTTACCTGGAAACAATTTTAGCCTTGAATTATAGAGAAACACTTTTTGTCCAACAGTGAAATCTTTTCTTAAAATCTGCTTGTCGTGGAAAGCCTTTGTCTTATTCTTGTACAACCTAGAACTCTCATATACTTCATTCCACAATTTCTCCAACTCTTGTAACTGTAACTTTCTATTCACTCTCCATGCCCATGTTGCATTTCTTAATCGCCCAGAAGGCTTTGTGCTCTAACTCTACAGGTAGATCATATGGCTTCCCAAACACCAACCTATACGGGGACATACCAATGGGAGTTTTGTATGCGGTTCTATATGCCCACAATGCATCTTCTAACCTCAAACTCCAATATTTTATGTTCGGCTTGTCTTCCTGTTCCAGAATGGACTTTACCTCATGGCTAGACACCTCGGCCTGGCCATTGCTTTGTGGGTGATGGGATGTAGAAACCTTATGCATCACATTGTATTTCTTGAAAAGTACAACTAACATCCTATTACAAAAATGAGTTCCTCTATCACCGATGATAGCCCTCAGAGTTTTAACTTGACAAATGCAAAAACTTTAGAATCATCAATCCGGGTGACTTTAGCTTTCACCCATTTGGAAACATAATCAACAGTCAAAATAATGTAAAAATTACCATAAGAAGCAGGAAATGGTTCCATAAAATCAATACTCCAAACATCAAAGATCTCAACAATTAAAATAGGAGTTTGTGGCAATTGATTTCTATGTGATATATTACCTATCTTTTAACAATTCGCACATGATTTACAAAACAAATAGGAGCCTTTAAAAATTGTTGGCCAGTAAAAACCACTTTCTAAAATCCTACGAGCAGTCCGTTTTGGTCCAAAGTGTCCTCCACAAGCATAAGTGTGACAAAAGGTTTAGATAAGAATTCACTATTTGGCGCACCTTCTAACTACCTGATCAGTACAGAATTTCCATCAATATGGGTCATCCCATACATAATACTTGGCATCACTTTTAAGCTTATCTCTCTGTGATCTAGAGAATCCACTTGGAAAATATGCTCTTGCTAATTAATTGACAATGTTAGCATACTAGGGCAATTCCTCATGAATAGAAAATAGATGCTCATCTGGAAAGGAATCATGCAATGGACCTCCTCATCTCTGATCAACCTACTCAAGTGATCTGCCACCAAGTTGTCTACTCCTTTCTTATCCTTGATTTTCAAGTCAAATTCTTGCAGTTGCAGAATCCATCTGATAATTCTGGGTTTAGAGTCTTTCTTGGTCAGCAAATTCCTGATAGCAGCATGGTCAGGAAAAACTATTACCTTAGTACTAATAAGATAAGATCTAAACTTGTCTAAAGCAAAAACAAAAGATAAAAGTTCTTTCTCCGTTGTAGAGTAGTTAATCTGAGCGGAGTTTAGAGTTCTCGAAGCATAATATATGGCATGCACAACTTTGACGATCTATTGTTCCAAGACAGCTCCCATTGCGTAATTGCTTGTATCACATATAATTTTAAAGGACAGGCTCCAATTTGGTGGTTGAATCACAGGTGCAGAGGTAAATAAGCTTTTCAACATATAAAATGCCTCGTTCTCATCGGAAAACTGAAATTTCTCATCCTTTTGCAACAACTTACACAATGGCAGAACTATCTTTAAGAAATCTTTAATAAACCTGCGATAGAAACTTGCATGTCCAAGGAAAGAACGAATCTCTCGTAAACTTACGGGGTAAGGCAAAGCATAAATAACATCTATCTTTGCTTTGTCAACTTCTAAACCTTTAGCTGACACAACATGACCGGGTACTATACCTTTTTCTATCGGGTACTATACCTTTTTCTATCATAAAATGATATTTTATCCAATTAAGAATAAAATTAGTCTCTAAGCATCTATCTAGCACACGAGTCAAATTATCCAAGCATGTATCCAAAGAATCACCATGAATTGTGAAATCATACATAAAGACCTCTATGTAATTTTCTAAAATATCATAAAAAATGCTTAACATATACCTCTAGAACGTTCCTGGTGCATTCCAAAGGACATTCTCCGATACGCAAATGTACCAAAAGGACATGTAAATCTGGTATTTTCCTGGTCTTCGGGTGCAATCACAATTTGATTATAACCTGAAAAATCATTGAAAAAACAATAATAAGCACGCTCAGCCAATTGTTCTAACATTTGATCAATGAAAGGAAGAGGAAAGTAATCTTTTCTTGTTACAACATTTAATTTTATATAATTAATACACTCTCCATCCTGTTTGCGTACGTGTGGGCGCCAACTTATTGTTGTCATTCTTGACGACTGTAATTCCTGATTTCTTTGATACTACATGTACTGGACTCACCCACTGACTGTCTGAAATGGGGTAGATTATACCGGCATCAAGCAATTTGAGCACCTCTTTTTTCACTACCTCCATCATAGGTGGATTCAATCTTCTGTGTTTCTCTAGTGGGCCTTGCTCCATCTTCTAACAAAATCTTATGCACGCACATCGCATGGTTTATACCTTTGATATATGTTATTGTTCACCCAAAAAATGTGACGTGGTCTCTTGGGACTCTTAACAATTTATCCTCCTGCACTTTGGAGGCTACTAGCAATAATTACAGGTAGTGTGTCCTTGGTCCCTAAATATGCATATTTCAAGTGTGCAGGTAATGGTTTCAATTCTAGAACTGGAGCTTGCACCACAGATGGTAACATTTTTTGATGAGAAACAAGTAGTTGAATGGATTAGACTGCATACATATCTGAGCTTTTAGGTAAAGAATGCAATGCAGCTACAACTTCTTTCAATTCCTAATTTTGCTCAATCTCTTCATCTTTATCCATCTCCAAACTGTTAGTGATGGCAACCTCCAAACTTTCTTTATGCATGTGTTCAAAAGATCCATGCACTAAAGAGTCAATGATGTCATGTTGAATTGGATCTTTTAACCATCAAATTTCATAGTTAAGGTCCCATTGTGTACATCAATCATCGTCCTTGCTGGTTTCAAAAAGGGCCTCCCTAGCAAGATATGTGAGGGATTTGTAGATTTGTCATCCTCCATATCCACTATGTAAAAATCTGCAGGAAAGATTAACTGATTCACCTGTACCAATACATCTTCAATTATCCCTTAAGGGTTAGTGTTAGTACGATCATAATTGGATAATAATACCAGTTTGTTTTAAAGGTCCTAGATTTAAAAAAGTAAATATAGATAATTGCATGCCATTTATTAAAGCTCCTAAATCTAGCATGGCTCTCTCAAATATGGTATTACCTTTTCTGCATGGGATTGTAAACATATCTAGATCTTTACATTTGGGGGGCATTTTTTTTTAAGTACTGCTGACACATTCTCTCCAACAGTGACTACTTCATCATCTTTTATTTTCCTTTTGTTAGTGCACAATTCTTTCAAAAACTTGACATACCCAGACACTTGTTTTATTGCATCCAAAAGAGGGATGTTTACCGCCACCTTCCTGAAGGTTTCCAGAATTTTCTTCTCTTATTCATCCTTCTTTGAAGTCTTGTGGTTCCTAGGTGGAAAGGCAATGGCTCAGTCTTAACTGGAGTAGATGAGTTATTGATTACCTTAAGTGTCTCAATCTCCTCTTTGGCTTTCTCCTTCTCAAAATCAGCAACTGCTTTAGGAACTGCTTAGACACTTCCAGCTCTTTTCCACTCTTTAGTGTAATCGCACTAGCATTCTCCCTTGGATTGATAACTGTTTGGGAGGGAAACTTTCCTGAGCCTTGTGATTCTAACATTCCCACTGTGGTAGCAAGCTGACCCACTTGGTTCCTCAGATCTTGGACAGAAGTTCCTGTTTCCTGCGTGAATTGTTGTGTCTGAGTCATAAATTGTTGTGACTGTCCCATAAATGCCTTGAACATATCCTCCATGGATTGTCCATTATTTGCAGGAGTTGCTTGTCTAGGTTGATACTTAGGTTGAGTCGGTTGAAAGCCTTGTTGTCTAGGTGGAAAAACTCCTTATGCTGGTGGCTTATTCCCTCTATAACTTAACTTCAGATGATCTCTCCAGCCTGGATTGTAGGTGTTTGAGTATGGATCATACTTCTTTTTGGATTGTGCCTGATAGTTCCCCATAGCATTGGCTTGCTGTGCAAGCTCCTCATCTTGCAATGTTAGGTAAACATTTGTGTTGTGATCTGCCTGTAAACAGATACCACAAGCCTTTGCGACTACCAAATTTCCTGTAGCTAATTGTCTAATCACAACAGTCAAGTCAGAAATATGTTGCTCCAAATTACTTGTGCTTACCTCACTTACCCTTTGTAGTGCATGATCATTCCTTGTCCCATATTGCTGTGAATTGGCTGCCATATTAGCAATTAGATTCCTTGCAGTCTCTGGAGTTTTGTCCACTAATGCCCCTCCACTGGCAGCATCAATCATACTCCTATCCTATCCATTGGTACTAGCCCTTCATAGAAGTATTAAATTAGGTGTTGATCATCTATTTGGTGAGGTGGAAATCTAGAGCACAACTTCTTGAACCTTTCCTATTATTCATACGTCTCTCCACTGAACTGTCTGATTCCACAAATCTCCTTCCTTATGTTGGCTACTCTTGAAGCAAGGAAGTACTTCTCCAAGAACAACTTCTTCATGTCATTCCAGGATTAAATTGATCCCGAAGTAAGATAGTAAAACCATTCTTTTGCTAGATCCGCTAATAAGAAAGAAAAAGCTCGAAGCTTTATCTGCTCTTCAGTTATCCCATGTGGTTTCATGGTGGAACATACCACATGAAACTCCTTTAAATGTTTATATGGATCTTCACCTGTAAGACCACGAAAAGTTGGCAAAAGATGAATTAGTCTAGATTTAAGTTCAAACACAACATTTAAAGTAGGATATTCAATGCATAAAAGTTGTTGATTGAGATTAGGAGTGGCTGATTCTTTCAGCGTCCTGTTGTTGTTTGGCACCACCATCTTTTCTTCTGATTCAGTGGATGACTTGTTTGACAGTAGTACCAGTGCTATGTTGAGGCCCGGTAATGGTACAAAAGCCTCGTCTGTATCTGCAATGATGTTTCGTGCTTGATGAATCCTCTCCTGCGCCTGTGTGCAATTTTATCTATTTCTGGATCAAATTTCAAGTCAAGAGAATGAGAGGATCAAGTTATAAACTAAAAAAAATAAACAAAAGAAAACAATGAATAAATAAAAACAAATAACACTCGGCAATGGTGCCAAAATTTGGGAGTTGTCGTTAACATTCCAAAATTAATACCTTACTTCTACGCTACTAACAAAAGAATTAGTATAGCAATGAGTAAGGATCGATCCCACAGAGAATGATATATTTTATATTTATCCTAGTGTTTCTAATGAAAATGGGGGTTTTGAGTTGTTTAACTAAACTAACGAAAGTAAATTGATAAAATTAATCAATGAGTTAAAACTTCTGTTCAGTATCGCCTTTTCACAATTATGGAATCCTCGAGTTTAAACAATATTTATCCTTCAATGAAATTAATAATCCTAGATAACCGCAATCGTTAATTATCCGAAATTCTCCTTAAGTTTTAAATCTAATGTGACAATCACCCCAATAGACCCTAACTATCATACAAACTAGAACTATCAATCTAGATTTAATATAACAACAACATCACGAATTAGAGAGTTAGGTTATTTCAAGCAACAATCACACAATCATGGATTATTTAACTTGCCTTCTGATAATCTTAGCAATACTCAAAAGCTTGTCCACAATCATGTGTCAGTAATTGCTACTTATGATCATATATAATATCGTTTGCTTAATATTATATCGTAATCTAGCAGATGATATTAATCTGATTAATCTAACTGGTCAAATCAAATCAATCAGATCGAATAGCATGCAATCAATTAAAACAGGTTATCAGAATAAATCTCATACAAGAAGGAATAAATAAAGTAAACTTATCCGTTGATCAAACCATTAATTATAAAGAAGGTTCAACATCCCTGATAACTGAATAGAAAATTTAGCCTGACATGCCTTCAATCTTCCAAAATTAGGGTTTGAAATTGAATGTAGATTATGATAATGTCGGGCTAAAAACATGTATTTATATCCTAGAATAAAGTCACAAGTCTCTTAAGAAATAACAATCCAAATCCGAGTAGAATTCCATAAGATTCCTGGCCTAAAAGCTTTCCTTATTTTCAAATTCCCGACGAACTCACCGGGGCGAGTTCAATTGCACTAGGGCGAGCTTGAGCAGGCTGGGGCGAAGTTTGGCAGAGAGGAACTCGTCGTGGCGAGATCAACAAGGCATTTGGGCTTGTTGGGGCGAGCTCAGTGTTTTCTGAAATTTTCTTTCTTTTTCCTCTTTTCAGCTCCAATTCCTCCTGAAATCATCAAATACCTTAATAATTTCATATACATATAAAAATGCAATAAAATTAAACATAAAGGAATCATAATCAATAAAATTGTGCACTGATCATCTTTCTCACAGGTACATAAAATAAACTAACTCTACCCTTTATCCTTTTTAGAAGATGTTTGATAGAAATATACTTCTAATGCAAGGAGATAAAATTCAGTTTAGGTATATAAAAGTTTAAATTACTTTTATATTTAATGATTGTCAAATAAGCAGCTAGTAATTAAAGATCAAATATAAAAGTTCCGAGACTTTTATGTTCGAGATAATATGCTTCTGTGTAAGCAGATATGTAAACTTATGCTTATTTCAAGGATGCTTCTGTATAAACAAATATATAAATTTATACACAGTTATAAAAGTTTATATAACCTTTATATTTGTATGAATATGCTTCTGAGTAAGCAGATATACAAGATTAAGCTTAGATAAAAAATGCTTGTGAATAATCAGATATATAATTTTAGTCCAGATTTATAAAGGTTTACTTTTCTTTTATAAATAAAGAATGTGTTTCTATGTTAAACAAATATAACTTTGATTTCAGATAATAGTTTAAATAACTTTTATAATGACTGATATGTTTCTTTTTAAGCAGATATATTCAATGAAGTTTATGATATAAAAGTTTAAATAATTTTTATATTATGCAACAAGTATTTTGTGGATAGATGAATTTATGTTCCAATACTTGTGATAACAGACATCAAGTATAATAGATTGAACAATTAAATAATACTTTGATATAACAAATAAATTTGTTCAACTCAAAAATTTATATAATAATATATTTTTATCTATTTTGTGAATATTAAATAAGACCACTTAGAATTTTAAAGACAGTTCGAATGATATTCTTCTTTAATGAATATCTCCAAATCTCGGTATCTAAAACTGACCAAATTTAAAGTTTCACAATTAATATTTATATAAATATTTTCGATATACCACTTAGAACTTTAAAAACCGTTCAAATGATATTCTTGTTTAAGGAATACCTCCAAATCTCAGTATCTAAAACTGATCCACTTTACGATATTTATATAAATAAACTATATCAATAAAAGGCCACTTAGAACTTTAAACACCGTTCGAATAATATTCTTATTTAAGGAATATCTCCAAATCTCAGTATTGAAAATTGACTTTTTATTGATATAAATAGTTGAAATATATATATATATATATATATATATATATATATATATATATATAAATGTGTATAACATTTATATTTGTATATCTATAATTATAAACAAGTATAAGATAATTAAAATAAATTAATTCAATAATTTATCTCAAATACTTTGATCAATTTTTTCTTCTTAAAAATTCAAAACTTTGAGTTGAAGAAAGATAAAGCTTTTTAGAGAGTATGTAGGCAAAGAGAGAAAACAAAAAAATTTCTTGTAAATTGACAAGTTTCAAATGAAAAAAAAAGCTTTCTTATTTATAGAAAGTTTTGAGCCAAGGGTAAACTTGTAATTCGGGAATTCATTTGAAAATCAATGGCTCGAATTTCTTTGTTTTGAAAAGAAAGGTTCGGATTGCTCAGGGAGCACACAGATAGACTTAAGGACAACATGCTGATAGGTTTTCAAATTTCAAAAGCTTAGCCCATTAGTTACCAAATTCTAAGCATATGTTGGCAAGCACATGGCAAACATTCTCAGCATATACACATTGGGATGAGACAAGGAGATTGTGTCCAATATTTGCCAGCACATGCATAATTAA
Source organism: Panax japonicus (assembly GCA_020205505.1). NCBI lineage: Eukaryota > Viridiplantae > Streptophyta > Magnoliopsida > Apiales > Araliaceae > Panax > Panax japonicus. The sequence goes on along the minus strand of CM035105.1, from coordinate 47,382,094 downwards.
TGCACTCCATTTTTCAATTTGCAAGCCAACAAACAACTTTAAATCTTGTAAGTTCATTTCTTCAATTTAGCTCAAGGGCCCCACATGTTTAACAATTACATTCCCAAGCTTCCAATCCTCTTTTCGGATAACAGAAAAGACTAAGGCCTTTTGTTTCTTTTTGTTTTTTATATCAAAATTAGCTTTAGTATATATCATATATTATTTTGAAAGAATTGTTGAAGAAAAATCATTTTAAGAATAATAGGAATTCTCCTTGCCTTGGGAAATGTTACTTTGTGAATTAATCTCTTTAATACTTGATATTAAATTATCAAGGTTGGAAAAATATTAATTCAATTAGGATTAGAAAACATTTTTGGTTAAAGTAAATAAGATCATTAAAAACAATTATAATATATAAATTTGATTTTACCCTTTTAATTAATCTATTTACTAATTATTGTTATCATCAAAATATTCCTAAAAGTTGGAGACCCATAAGACATGATTGTATAGATCCCATCCAACCTTGTTTGCGTGCATGGTAGGAGCATATACTTTCTCTAACGAGCAATAAAATTTGTAAAACTTAAAAGGCACTAATCTGTCCAAAAATATTTTCAACTTCACTGCACTTCAAATCTTTATCAGACTTCTCCATGGAAATCCCTTGAGAAAGCCATGGGTAGTTTAAAGAAGGAGCAGTCGCTAGAGGATGTATTACGGCAGCAGATGGAAAAGCAAGAATACTACGATGATGGAGGCAGTGGTGGAAAACGTCCAGGTGGTGGTGGTGGTGGTGATGGTTTTGGTGAATCAGAAGATGAAGGCCTTTCTGGGATCTTGGATGAGGTATTGCAAGTGGTCTTGGCATTTATGGGTATCTTATTTCTGGTAAGCTCTCTCTGTCTTGCAATTGTGAGTGTTTGACATATGTGCATGCTTTTAATATTCTTTGGATCATGGAGGATAAAAAATATCCTTGTAAAAGGAATGTCTCAGAACATATTTTTTAGCTATAGCCTATAATACTAGGTTAGCCACATGACTTTTATTATTTATTTTGTAAATGAACTTCGTTAAATTGTAAGAGAACAATTGCAATCATAGGCATTCAGTTCTATCACAGATAATGAACAGAATTACATTGATATTACCTAAACATCTACTCTTAGGAGTCCATTGGGACAAGTTGTGGAATAGCTCATCCAAATGTGAATTCGTTTGTTAATGGATTCTTTTAAACAAAATGCAGATAATATTCGTTTTAATTGGATACAAATGCGAGGAATATTGAAATATCGGTTACCATTTATAGTTGACCTATGCACTAGGCCCTCTGCTGCGGCATCGCCTAGTACTTTTTAGTACTAGTATTAATATTTGATATAGATGAAAAAAGTGATCAGTTGCTCTCATAGTTGTTACGGTGCCACGGCGAGTCATGGCGGTAGCCGACTGCCTAGACGCCTAGGCGACCGCCATGGTGTCCGTAAGGAGACAAGTCGTTTACAATGTGCAATTTATATATTATTTATTTTACTTAACAAGTATATTGACAATAAAATTTTATATACATTAAAACTCAAAACATAACACTATGGAATAACATTAAAGGCATAATTATCATAATACTTATCAATAACAATCCAAAAACAACACACTTGATATTAAAAATTAGTAAAACAAATGAAGAATTCAACAAACACCACATAGAAAATAAAGTTGCAACCAACCATCACAAATATGTAATCTAAAAACTAATAAAACACCATCATAGCAAGCCAAAATAATGTTTAGACTCTCTACACTAGTCTAGAAATATCATTCAATCAAAATCATCATAGAAAAGGTCATCTCCATCTCTTCCACGAGAACTACTCTCATTCAAAGGCGTAGGTGGTGGTCTTTCTCCAAAATCATCCTCCACATCTTTATCATCATTTGGAATTCTCTCTTCTTCATCAACTTCATTATCGGAGTCGGAATATATCAACCTTGATTCCCTTGAAGTTGAACCACCACCACGTCGAGAGTATGTCATTAGATTATTACTAGTATTAGCATGAGCACTCCTTGAAAAATTGCGACCCTCAAGCGTGTTGGATGCACCGGTTGCTCGATCCACATCATTCCATGTAAGATCCCCCCAGGATGAACAACACTGACATCATTATCGATCCATTCATTATCCCATTCAAAGTCATCAATGACTAATGGATCAAAATTATTGCCAAGTTCACGCCTCTTTTGGAACCTTGAGTCGATTTTTCGATTGTATTGGACATACACCAAGTCACTCAATCGTTTGTGTTCCAATCTATTCCTCTTCTTCGTATGAATCTAAAATAAATAGAACAAAAAATAATAATATTAATGATAAAATTTTAATAATAGTGAATGATTTATTCATTTTGAAATTTGAACTAACAATAGAAAGTACTTACAAACTCAAATGTACTCCAATTGCGCTCGCAACTGGAAGAACAACATAGACCTAGAATTTTTTTTGCAAATGAGGTAGCTCAATAGCTCGCGCTCCAAAAGCATTCCACCAATCAACTAGCAAACATTTAAAAGAAATATAAATATTTTTAAAGGGAGGAAATGAAGAATGTATATAAATTATAATCATAACATATCTTTATATATATTTTAATATACGTACGAGGATTCTTTATTTTCCGTTGCATAATCACCATTTCTCTTGCAAAAGTATCGCGAGAAGCATCATAGTTTTCGACTAGATTGCTTATCTTGTCTAGCAAATCTAACTCGGGCACCATCTTTGCAAGAACGTCATTGAAGTCATCTCGTAAAGCATTAGCAAACAACCGACGTTCCTCTTTGATATCAAAGTACTTGCCCGGATTGAGAAACAACACAATCCTATATATTTTTTGCTCCATTTGATTTTCCTATTGTTGCTCAACAATTTTAATCACCTTCTTATACAGTCTTTGTTTGTTATCAAATGCATCTTTGATTTTTTTTCTTCGCGCATTCCATCGCAGCAATAACTTCAGGCATAGCAAACTTCTCATCACTATCAACAATCCTCAAGATTATAAGAAGTGGCTGTGACGCCCTAATACAATCCTCAACAGTATGCCAAAATGTTGTTGAAATAACAGTATCACATACTTTCTTCCCCGTTTCAGTAGCCAACAACTTTGATTTTACTAATCCTCGCTGATGAATAAATGCCTCAATGCATCTTTATTCTTGTACAGTGCAGGTCTCCTCTCCATTAGTATATGCTCCGCTGCCTTGTAATTAAAGGCATTGTCTGTGACCACCTGAACAACATACTCGGGGCCAATTTCCTCGATCTTGCTATCAAGTAGATTTGCCAACATTGTGGCATCTTGAGACTGACTGGAGGCATCAACAGAACCGATGAAATATGTCCCCTCCGGACTATTAACAAGAAAATTCAACAAGTGTCTTCCCCTCTTATCTGTCCAACCATCCGACATGAGTGAGCAGCCATATTCCTTCCAAGCCACTTCATTTTTCTTCTTTAAGTCATCGGTTTTCTTCTTTGCCTTCTCAAGTAAAAGAACCCTCAACTCGTGATATGTTGGAGGCTTGAAACCCGACCCATATTGCCCTATGCACTCGACCATTACTTCAAATCTTCTTGAATTTGCAGCATTGAATGGTATGCCACATTCGTAAAAAAAGTCGGCAATGTGCATTTGGACTCTCTCATTTTCCTCCAATGTCCTCAAACGACTTTCAATTCTCGTTTGGCTCAAACGCTTGCTATACCTCTCCTCTACAACCTCTTCAGGAGTCTTCCTTAAAAGTGCTTCAACCGTCTTAGCTTTTGGATGGGGATTTTGGAATTGAAATACAACATTCTTCCTTTTAGAAGCCGTCCCAGAACTTGGGATAGTGTTAGAAGAAGTATTGGAAGCCGTGGTTGGACGAACAGATAATTATTCTTCTTGCACTTCTACTACATCATCATCATCATCTAGCTCAAGTGGCTTGTTCCTCTTTCTACTATTCAAAGCCGCTTGCATTTCCCTCATAATTTCTGTCGTTGTTTTGGGACACTTAGCTATCTCCATAATTTCCGGCTAGATGTTGTTTGAGCCTTTTGATGCCCGAATGACATTTCTTCCCACAAAGTATACATTGCACGACATCCTTATTACTTAAATCCAGCTAATATCCATATTTTCAACCTGAATCGTTCGATTTAGCTTTTCTTTTAGGGTACTTCATTATATCATAATTATCGGCCCCCGAACTTTCCGCCATTTTACTGTCTGCACAATACAATCAAATAAAAAATATAAGACAAACATATATAATATAATATTTATATAGAATTCACAATCTCATAATGCACCCATAAGGCCACAAATATATCTGATGTTGACATTATTAATACTATATAATATATATATATATATGTAGTGATATCAAATAACTAATAATAATTCATATTATTTAGTCCAAATGATGAGTTAAGAGCATTCACAATAGTTTCCTTATTTCTATCCCTACCCTGCAATGCTATTTGGTAATTCATATTATCTGCAAGAACGTCATTGAAGTCATCTCGTAAAGCATTAGTAAACAACCGACGTTCCTCTTTGATATCAAAGTACTTGCCCAGATTGAGAAACAACACAATCCTATATATTGTTTGCTCCATTTGATTTTCTCATCGCTGCTCAACAATTTTAATCACCTTCTTATACAGTCTTTGTTTGTTATCAAATGCATCTTTGATTTTTTTTCTTCGCGCATTCCATCGCAGCAATAACTTCAGGCATAACAGGCTTCTCATCACTATCAACAATCCTCAAGACTATAAGAAGTGGTTGTGACGCCCTAATACAATCCTCAACAGTATGCCAAAATGTTGTTGAAATAACAGTATCACATACTTTCTTTCCCGCTTCAGTAGCCGACAACTTTGATTTTGACTAATCCTCGCTGATGAATAAATGCCTCAATGCATCTTTATTCTTGTACAGTGTATGTCTCCTCTCCATTAGTATATTCTCCGCTGCCTTGTAATTAAAGGCATTGTCTATGACCACTTGAACAACATACTCGGGGCCAATTTCCTCGATCTTGCTATCAAGTAGATTTGCCAACATTGTGGCATCTTGAGACTGACTGGAGGCATCAACAGAACCCATTAAATATGTCCACTCTGGACTATTAACAAGGAAATTCAACAAGTGTCTTCCCCTCTTATCTGTCCAACCATCCGACATGAGTGAGCAGCCGTATTCCTTCTAAGCCACTTCATGTTTCTTCTTTAAGTCATCGATTTTCTTCTTTGCCTTCTCAAGTAAAAGAACCCTCAACTCGTGATATGTTGGAGGCTTGAAACCCGACCCATATTGCCCTATGCACTCGACCATTACTTCAAATCTCCTTGAATTTGCAGTATTGAATGGTATGCCACATTCGTAAAAAAAGTCGGCAATGTGCATTTGGACTCTCCTTTTCCTCCAATGTCCTCAAACGACTTTCAATACTCGTTTGGCTCAAACGCTTGCTATACCTCTCCTCTACAACCTCTTCAGGAGTTTTCCTTAAAAGTTCTTCAACCGTTTTAGCTTTTAGATGTGGATTTTGGAATTGAAATACAACATTCTTCCTTTTAGAAGCCGTCCCAGAACTTGGGATAGTGTTGGAAGAAGTATTGGAAGCCATGGTTGGACGAACAGATGATTGTTCTTCTTGCACTTCTACATCATCATCATCATCATCTAGCTCAAGTGGCTTGTTCCTCTTTCTACTATTCAAAGCCGCTTGCATTTCCCTCATAATTTATGTCGTTGTTTTGGGACACTTGGCTATCTCCATAATTTCCGGCTAGATGTTGTTTGAGCCTTTTGATGCCCGGATGACATTTCTTCCCACAGTATACATTGCACGACATCCTTATTACTTAAATCCAGCTAATATCCATATTTTCAACCCGGATCGTTCGATTTAGCTTTTCTTTTAGGGTCCTTCATTATATCATAATTATCGGCCCCCGACCTTTCCGCCATTTTACTGTCTGCACAATACAATCAAATAAAAAATATAAGACAAACATATATAATATAATATTTATATAGAATTCACAATCTCATAATGCACCCATAAGGCCACAAATATATCTGATGTTGACATTATTAATACTATATAATATATATATATATAGTGATATCAAATAACTAATAATAATTCATATTATTTAGTCCAAATGATGAGTTAAGAGCATTCACAACAGTTTCCTTATTTCTATCCCTACCCTGCAATGCTATTTGGTAATTCATATTATCTGCAAGAACGTCATTGAAGTCATCTCGTAAAGCATTAGCAAACAACCGACGTTCCTCTTTGATATTAAAGTACTTGCCCAGATTGAGAAACAACTCAATCCTATATATTGTTTGCTCCATTTGATTTTCTCATCGCTGCTCAACAATTTTAATCACCTTCTTATACAGTCTTTGTTTGTTATCAAATGCATCTTTGATTTTTTTTCTTCGCGCATTCCATCGCAGCAATAACTTCAGGCATAACAGGCTTCTCATCACTATCAACAATCCTCAAGACTATAAGAAGTGGTTGTGACGCCCTAATACAATCCTCAACAGTATGCCAAAATGTTGTTGAAATAACAGTATCACATACTTTCTTTCCCGCTTCAGTAGCCGACAACTTTGATTTTGACTAATCCTCGCTGATGAATAAATGCCTCAATGCATCTTTATTCTTGTACAGTGCAGGTCTCCTCTCCATTAGTATATTCTCCGCTGCCTTGTAATTAAAGGCATTGTCTATGACCACTTGAACAACATACTCGGGGCCAATTTCCTCGATCTTGCTATCAAGTAGATTTGCCAACATTGTGGCATCTTGAGACTGACTGGAGGCATCAACAGAACCCATTAAATATGTCCACTCTGGACTATTAACAAGGAAATTCAACAAGTGTCTTCCCCTCTTATCTGTCCAACCATCCGACATGAGTGAGCAGCCGTATTCCTTCTAAGCCACTTCATGTTTCTTCTTTAAGTCATCGATTTTCTTCTTTGCCTTCTCAAGTAAAAGAACCCTCAACTCGTGATATGTTGGAGGCTTGAAACCCGACCCATATTGCCCTATGCACTCGACCATTACTTCAAATCTCCTTGAATTTGCAGCATTGAATGGTATGTCACATTCGTAAAAAAAGTCGGCAATGTGCATTTGGGCTCTCTCCTTTTCCTCCAATGTCCTCAAACGACTTTCAATACTCGTTTGGCTCAAACGCTTGCTATACCTCTCCTCTACAACTTCTTCAGGAGTCTTCCTTAAAAGTGATTCAACCGTCTTAGCTTTTGGATGTGGATTTTGGAATTGAAATACAACATTCTTCCTTTTTGAAGCCGTCCCAGAATTTGGGATAGTGTTAGAAGAAGTATTGGAAGTCATGGTTGGACGAACAGATGATTGTTCTTCTTGCACTTCTACATCATCATCATCATCATCATCATCATCTAGCTCAAGTGGCTTGTTCCTCTTTCTACTATTCAAAGCCGCTTGCATTTCCCTCATTATTTCTGTCGTTGTTTTGGGACACTTAGCTATCTCCATAATTTCCGGCTAGATGTTGTTTGAGCCTTTTGATGCCCGAATGACATTTCTTCCCACAAAGTATACATTGCACGACATCCTTATTATTTAAATCCAGCTAATATCCATATTTTCAACCCGGATCGTTCGATTTAGCTTTTCTTTTAGGGTCCTTCATTATATCATAATTATCGGCTCCCGAACTTTCCGCCATTTTACTGTCTGCACAATACAATCAAATAAAAAATATAAGACAAACATATATAATATAATATTTATATAGAATTCACAATCTCATAATGCACCAATAAGGCCACAAATATCTCTGATGTTGACATTATTAATACTATATAATATATATATAGTGATATCAAATAACTAATAATAATTCATATTATTTAGTCCAAATGATGAGTTAAGAGCATTCACAACAGTTTCCTTATTTCTATCCCTACACTGCAATGCTATTTGGTCATTCTGTAGGATAGAGATTTAATTTTTTCACTACGTACCCAACAGATTCCTAATATTGATTCCTTAAATATTAAATTTTGAAATTTAAAAGTTAAAATTTGAAAGTTCCAACAGTCAAATCATGTTTTGAACGTTGTAACTATTTTTTATTTAAAAGTAATTGTTGTTTGAATTTAAAAATTGTAGTTATTTTAATTTAAAAATAGATATTGCTAGAAATCAAAATGTGCAACGATCATTATGTGTTTATGAAAACTAAAACAAAATTATTTTAATTATAAAATAATAAAATTTATAATTAGTAGTAATATTTTTTACAAAAATGATCAAAATCAAAATTTGACTGATTTTTAATTTTTTTATAGTTCTCTTTCTTCTCTAAATCCTCTGTTTAAAAAATAAAAATGAGTTAATTTGATAGGTATACCCAAATCAGCAATTAAGTGTGATAAGATCCTTTAACCAACATAAAATATCAATAAATAGGGTGTGAAATGTCATTTTACATAAATAGGGAACGCTCTTTTGATTCTCTAATTCTGAGGAGTCAAATCATATATAAGGATTAAAATAGAGAATTATATAAGGATAAGAAAACTGTTGGATACTGATTTATTGATATATTCTTCAAATGTGGGGATAAAGAGTCTATTGGGGAAACTGTTACGAATGCTCTAACCATAAAGTTAAGGCCAAAAAAATAACTAACAGTCATGCATTTATCCATTATTGCATACTAATCACAGTAGTACTATTGTACTAATTTACATATAATTAAAAAATTCACAATCATTATTTTCCATGTTTGATTAATTTCTTTCTTTTAGTGAAATATGTACTTATAAAAAAAATGATAACTGATAAGGTAAAAAAAAGAAGCCAAGCAAGTATATATAATTATATATATATATATATATATATAAATGTTTGTAATGTTATAATGCAAAGTATAAAGGCTATAATGTTATAATACAAAGCCAAACAGGTATAATGTTATAATGTTATAGACCCAACAACAAATAAGACAGGCAGGAGGCTAAAAAAAAAAGGAACTGCGTATCAAGTAGAAAAGGGGAAAAGGGGAAGAGGGGAAGAGGGGAAGAGGAAAGCAGAACAGAAGCTCAGCCATACCTACCGACTGCCGACCTCACTTTCTTCTTCGCTCTCGCCTCTCGGTCAGTCGGTCTCGCCTCTGTCAGTCTCGCCTCTCCTCTCGGTCACTCTCTCTCTGTTTCTTCTTCGCTCTCGCCTCTCGTCAGTCGGTTGCTCTCGGTCGATCTTCTGAGTTCAGTCGATCGATCGAGCTTTTCTTTTAGGGCTAGTTTATATTATTTACCTTCATGCGACGTCGTTTTTTAAAAAACCCAGTTCAAATTTGGGTCGACCCATAGAGCCCAAGTCGCTCAATCAACCGGTAAGGCGTCCAAGTCGACGCCTTTTTTGTCTAGACGTTCGCCTTTCCGTCATCGTCCAAGTCGTTCGCCCGCCTTACCTTTTCTGTATCGACTTGCCAACTAGGCGTCGCTTAGGCGACGACTTAACAACTATGGTTGCTCTTAAACTTGTCGTTCTTTTTTTCTTATGTTATGTAAGAATAATGATCAAGAATTGGTGCTTGCTTTTAACTCCTTTTGTAATGATTTCATTATATTTTCCCTTTGGGTTGATTTCAGTATATTTACATCATTGCTGGCGAGGAGGTAACCGTGTTTGCGAAAGACTTGATCAAATTCCTTTTTACAAAACAGCAGAGTAATCGGCTAAGCCGCTTCTTTTACACGTGGGGGAAATTTTACCATAGTTTGAACAAAAAGACTGAGATTGAGCCATATTGGTTGGAACAAGCAATTATTAGTACCCCGACATGGTGGGATAGCACAACAAAGTATAAGCGCATCCTCGGGTCTTATCTGGTGAGATCTTCTGATGGACTTTGAATTCCCATTCCTGTTCCTGTCTTTACAATTCCGCCTTCTTCACAAAATTGTTGGATCCAACAGTCAGGTTAAACCAATGTTTCCTATGTCTTTTTAGCATATTCAAAGACCTAGATGAGAACTCTTTTTGCTTCCAGGATACGTTATATAACAATGTAACTAGTAGTGCCTATAACAGTTCGATATGAGCGCCAAATGAATCACGATTCTTGAAATGATAGCAATTGGTACTACTTTTTGTTTTAAGCTGGGAACACTTTTGAATTGAGAGTAGTGATCTTATAGCGAGGGATACCTCGTGTTTGGAATATCCATGAACCATATAGAGGCTGATTATAAAAATGCTTCAGGTAAATGTCTTACTATATTCTATATAGATTCACCACTATCATTTTAGTCGAGGAAAATTAGGCAAATAGAGAGGGGATATTTTAAGAGCAAGTTAGTTTACGTACCCCTTAGGAATAGATATCTTCTAATTTTGTACATGTTTCTGCAGAATTTCATATTAAAGTTCATAGATCCATCTCCTGTTCATGATTTGTTGAAAAAGATTTAATTACAAGAGGAGAAGGTAGAGGTAGAACAAGATTTCATTGGTATGTACCTTAGATTAATACTACAAGGCTACAACCTTATTAATAGTGAAAATGCATGCCATTTTTTGACTAGTGGGCTGCATTTTCATGTGTTCTACAATTTCCTTTTGATTTAGTTATAGTAGTACTTACTAGTTGTTATGACGCATCTATTAATGTGGTTCTTATACTGAAAAGATGCAAAATGGATTCATTTGTTATATTGAGGAAGCATTTCTGTCTTAATGATCTCATTAGCAGAGCAGCTCCCCTCTACCCTCCACCACCCCGGACCCCCCCCCCCACCCCCCACCCCCCACCACCCACCAACACCAAGAGTTGTAAACGAACGAGCTATTTGACAACAAAGCTTGGCTCGTTAAAGTTCTACTCGACTTGACTTTGTTTGTCGAGTCGAGTTTGAACAAGGGATAGTGTTCCTTTAATTATTCGAGTCAGTCTAAAGTTCACTTGGACTAGTTTAAATTTTACTCGTCAAAGTTGGGTTCGAGCTCACTTAAGCTGGATTCGTTTAGGCTATAATTAATTAAAATAATTAACTTTATATATTTAATCGTAAAACTATAAAAATAAGCAATTTAATAATAATTTAAATTTAATTTAGCTTGACTAAAACGCGGTTCAAGAGTTTGGGTTCTTGTTTATAAACAAATTGAATTTTAATAAGATATCCAGAGTCGTTTAAGGGCGTGTTCGGAAATGATTTATTTTAAAATGACTTATAAAATAAAATATAAGTTAGTTGAAGTTAGGACTTTCGACATCAATTTGATTTATAAGTCAGAAATTAAGTTAAAATAAGTTATGAAGGTGTTCGGTTCATAATGACTTATAAGTTAAAATAAATGTAAATATTATTAAAAAGGGCATTAATAAAAAGAGGGGCAAAATAGACATTATATTTGGTCAGATTAACTTATTTTAAAATGACTTATAAGTCATATTTAAATAAGTTACAAATAGTTACTTATTTTTTTTATTACTTAAAATTCAACTTATAAGTCAAAAAATAAGTGGTTGTCAAATACCTTAATAGTATAACTTATTTTAAAATGACTTATAAGTCATATTTAAATAAGTTATAAATAGTTACTTATTTTTTTTATTACTTAAAATTCAACTTATAAGTCAAAAAATAAGTGATTGTCAAATACCTTAATAGTAAAAAATAACTTATAAGTTAGTTTGACCAACTTATAAGGTTTTCAAGAAAATGGCAAAGTTGGACTCAAACTTGTTTAAAAATTCGGCTCAACTTGAGGTCGTCAACTTTTAGTGGAGCTCAAATATGAGAGGTTCAATCTCAACTCTAATTTGGCTCAATTACAAATCGTCTTTCACCAGTGGAGAAAACCAGGGCTTGTTTGAGAGACAATATCTAAAAGAGTGAAATTTAATAGTACTCTGTTTCAAAAAAAAAAAAAGTATCGTGAAGAAAATTTGTTTAATAAAATATTTTCTTTTTTTATTGATACTAGTATAAAATGATGTAATATCTTTAAACTAGTTGGGTCCCGTGTCTCCGGCACTGTATGAACGGTGAGATTTATCTCAAACTTTGAACGGCCCAGATGATTTATTGAATGAGCGGGAAATTCAAAATCATTTGTATTTTATTAAATAGATTATCATTATAATTTTATAATCATACCACTACCATGGGCGGATCCATTAACAGGGATGAATTTTAACTAATTTTTTTTATTAAAGTTAAATAAAAAAAATTTGAACTAATCATAATATTAACTACTCATAATAATGTTTACAAATTGCAATAAATATTCATAATTCAAACTAAAAAAAGAATTTCAAGTAAAAAATATTTAGATACAATTTAGAAACTTATTTCAATTACTTGTCATAGTTCAATTTGAATGATTTCCCAAATGTTCAAAATCTCAAACCAAATTTGCTTTTCATATTCAAACAAAATCATGAATTAATTTCAAAGCACAAACTAGGTTTGTACTTCAAATATTTCACCAAACCTTAAAACTAATAAGATTTTTGTATTTGTATTTCGAATTAGTTTATGAAATTTATTTTGGCTCCTCCAAATTTAACTCTTCCATTAATTTATCCCTTTGAATTTATTAATTTACATATTTGTCCTGCCCTTATATCTATAAAAAAAATCTAACAAGAGCAGCTGCGTATGCTGACTCGTATATAGATCTGTCGATGGCCACTACTCTTGAGTAATAGTTTTTTTTCCTAAAGAAAATTTTAAGTTTGAATCTTTTAATGAAATGGAGAGTATGTAAAAATTAAATCGAAAACAATGATAACTTGTTATAATATTCAGACGACTATTGAACGTTTTTGTTTTTTTGTTCATGTAAAGAAAGTTAATGACAATTGACACATTAAGATTGTTGATATTATTAGAAGAAGAAAAAAAATATTACCATAACAAATATATATTTAAGGACATTTTAGTATTTGTTCTAACAATATTTAATATTTTTAAGTGAAATTTTTTGTTCAGAAAATACCAAACTCAAATTAAATATGTAAATTTCTAAATACATATTTTGTTTGATTTATTTGGTACCAAGTCTTGAATCATGTTCACACTTTGATAGCTAAAAGTCATGATAAGTCAAGCTCGAATTGACTGGTTAATTGTGCCTACTAAATTACAACCCCACACCCACACAACTTGGCATGATAAGTGCATATAACATGCAACACAAATCTTGATACACTTATCTTTGGTCAAACTTAGTTTGCTAATTTTGTCACCTATTATTAGGCCTCTAATTTAAGACTACAAACAATGAGTGGTCAACAATTTTGTTCTAAACTTCAACCACACCACATACGTTTATGTTTTCACAATAAATCAAAGATCAAAAACTTGTGTCTTAATATAGCACAAAACTCTTCTTATAAATTCTTAGGGTTCAACCCCAATTATCATCATCACATTAATGAAAAAAAATGAGTACTTCTCAAAAATTGATAGTCTTCTTTCTCGTGACACTTCTCGTGTGCTCTCTCGTGCTCGAGGTGACAGAAGCGTCGGACCCGATAAGAATGATTAGTAGGAAGAAGAATGGGATTTTCGGGATTTTCGGTTCATCCCGAAAGAAATGTGACAACCCTAGAGATTGTCCCGGAAGCATGATAAATCCTTAATGAAGGCAGAGCCCTAGAAATTGTTGGTGGTGTGGTTATGTTATACGAATGAATAAACAACTAGGCATGAGTTTGCCTAGGGGGTTTTATTTAATAAGAATAGTTAGACCACATTGTAAGTGACATAAATCTTGTCCCACTAGTGTATATTGTAAAAAAAATAATTATTATAATAATAATAAATTCTCTTGATTTTTTTTCGGATCCGGTTAGTATGAAGTTTAGTTTTTGATAAGTTGGTCAATTGACCAATAGAATGCTGACACACATAGAGCATCGTCTGCGTGTCAGTACTCTATTAAAATTGATTACTCGAAATAGGAAAAGATAATTAATGAATTACATTATATGAGAGATTTAGTTCTAAATTGTATACACAATTAATATGAACAATAATGTTATTTTATTCTCCTTTTTAATATAAGCAAAAAGGCAACCGTAACTTTTATTTTATAACAAAAGTTCATATGTAATATTTTTTAAGATACCACCCAGGTATCTAAATTAGATACCAATGGAATTAAAAAGTTCATTTTTAAGAAAACTCCAATCGTACTAAAACAAAAATACTAGGAAATATAAGAGCATATAAAATTTTATATAATTTAATGATGTATTAATATGTCAACGACTTTACAATAATAATGAAAAGGTCTGAGCCATCAAAAAATACACGACAATAATAGAGGTACTCCACAACCTCAAGTCAAGTAAAAATTTACACGCTCACTTTTTTACTCTCTTTTATAGTTTAATTTTATTAAAAAGTAGTCATTTTTTAGGACAGAGTTATGCATATTCCATGTAATGATGTCTCCATCCCCATCCCCACCTCAAAACCGGCTATAGCGATGGTTTTTTCCGTCGCTATGTTATAAAATTTTTATGTTATAACGACGAAAAAAATTGTCGTTATAACCAATTTGTTCTTAGTTCGCTCTCTCCAGTTTATATATATATATATATATATATATATATATATATATATATATATATATATATATATATATATATACACACACTGCAGTTATTAATATATTCACAAATTTTAATGCTTAGTGAAACAAAATAAGTAGAGTACTACAGTTATATTAGTGCACTACTATTATATTACTAAAAAAAATAATATGCTAATATCTAGTTAATATGATAGATAAATATTTTAATATACTTTAAAATGTTTAAATTTGATTAAATGACTGGTGAATTATTCCACAACAACCGGCAACATTATTAGGAGAAAATAAATATAATGATGTTGATCTCCAATTTTATACTACTACTACTACTAATGAAATGACATAACACATCTACATAATATAAGAATATTTATTAGACACTGTTTTTTTGTGTGGAAAATTCGGATAAATTATAGAAACTCTAACCGAAATCTTTCACAATTTTTAGTAACTGCAACTCCTCTATTTTTTACCTTCTTGGTATTTAGGAGAAATAGAGAAATAAATTGATCAAGACAATAAAATACTTAAGTTCTTATAGTAATATTTTATTTTAACAAGATAGTATCATATCTTTTTTTCAGTAACATAATAGTAGTGTACTAATATAACTATAGTACTCTACTTATTTTGTTCCACTAAGCCTTAAAATTTGTGAATATATATATATATATATATATATATATATATATATATATATATATATATATGGGCTATATGTATATACACAGCTGTGTATTACACAGTAGAGCTATGACGACAGATTTTTTGGGCTATAGCGACGGTAAACTGTCGTTATAGCCCAGAATAGCTATGACGACAGGTGAAACCGTCGCTATAGTCCAAAAAACCGTCGTCATAGCCTACTGTGTAATACACAGCTGTGTACACACATTTTTCCCTATATATATATATATATATATATATATATATATATATATATATATATATATATATGAAGAGGCAGAGACAGACTTCCTGAAAATCTAGTGGGGGGCATGTGCCCCCCGCCCCAGCTTTGGGTCCGCACTTGACTATATAAGAAAAAATTGGCCCCCCTTATTGAAGGCCCATGGTGGTCGACCATCTTGCCCGTGTTCAGGAACGGCCCTAATTTTCATGAAAAGCTGAAAAAAATTACATATAATTAGATCAATACATAGATAGTGTATCTCAAAAGACTAGCCATTGATTTTCAAGAAACAAAACATCTTTGTTTTCAAGACTGCAGAAAGAGTAGGGAACATAATCCCCAAACTTTAAAGGAAAAAAATGAAAGAAAAAAAAAACCCTCTTCATCTGGCATGTACAAAGATTACTACATCAAATTTAAATGCAAAGCAAACAAAAGTTAATGCGGATTTCTGATCTAAATATATGATCGACACTACTCTTTTGCCCTTGGTACAATTGTTTCGTCACAAATGAATAATGATACTCAATATTAAAGTTTGTGTCATTGTAATAGCGCCAAAATCTGCAAATGTGAGTAAGTACTGAATTAGCGTGCTATGATCTGGAAATACATGATAATTGCATAATAGCAAAAATTATCTGTCACAATTAAGTAGAAGGATGAAATTCCCAATTCAAATAATAAATTGCACATGCTATTCATCCTATGATGCTTCTATGTCATAATTAATCAATAATCAATGCTACCATGAAATTAGTGGTGCATATTACTAAATGGAGTCCTACAAAATATGAGAGACAATTTCTAAATGGTGTTAAAAACACATTGCACAGTAGTATAAACATCAGATCAAAAGAAATACATTATATTTCTCATCTCCTTTTTAGATCAAAAAGAAATTTTAGAACCTGTAACCATACATCTCCACACTCCATTTGCATAATTTTTTTGAAATAGCACACCAAAATTACATGCAAAAAACAAATAAAGTAAAAAGATGACACAGCCAGATATAAAGCAATCTAAAAGTGTCCCTTCCCATGACATAAAGATAGTGGAAAACCATTACAGTCATGTTCAAAATGCATGTTTAAGGGACATATATAAGACAATGATAAAAAAGACAACTTTTTATTTTTATATTTTTATATCAACTCCTAGAGGAAGTGATTAAGATAACATCCTGCAGAACAGACAACAGTTGAGCTAGTATTCATAGACTAGTATGCCAATAGCTATCACATTCAATAAAAAAATATAAAGCATCTAGGATTACTGTACGTAGTTTTCTAACGTAAACAAAATTAACAGCTTTTCACTTGCAAGTGGAATAGAAAACCAGCTTTGAATAAATCAAAACATAACAAGGATCCAACATTTAACATTTTAAGTATCTTTTTTAGCATCATCATCGGTCACATTAACAGGCAAAACCCAGTACAGAGGAACTAATGATAACTATAAACATCTCCTTTAAATTGATAAAAATCTAGTCTATAGGATAACGATAAATCATCTAAGAGTTACACCAGCATTAAGTGTAAGAACAAATTACCGGTATCAGCTTAGTGTTCCACCACTAGATCAACATCCCTTTCCTCAAGTAAAACAAGATTCCCCTTATAATTGGCATCTACAACGTATGGGCCGTCATCAATCTGAAGTCCTTGAAGTTGCAGGCTCTTAAGGTCCAATGAGTTAAGATCAAATGAAACAAGCTCTCTGTCATCCTTTTGAAATATAAACTTGTCACTATTCATATATCCTAAAGGCTTTTGGACACTTCCGGATGCCGAAAGTAGAAAAGTAAAATGTTTTGTCCAAGAATCAGTGACGCCATACTCGCTCATCACCCATACAGTATGAAAGCGTTCAATTGCGTTCTCCGCATAAGCAAAATAAACAACCAGAGAAAGTGATTCCTTGTAATTCATCAGAAACGGGTACACATGATATCCATCAAGACAGTTCTCAGGTAGTTTTATCTTTCGAAAAGACTCATCGACAACGTTAAATGAAATTATGTACTTATATTCATTGCCAATATTAGAATCTCTCAAAGTACCAAAACCATTGTACTCTTTAGCCATCCAGTGAACAGCACCACTAACAAATGCCACCGAATCACGAACCGCAAAGAAATCAACTGCTGCATCAATCCTTCTCCGAGAATCCACACATAAACTATAAACCTCAACTTCTGCTGGCAAAACAGCAACACCCAAATCATTTCTAAAATAATAAATTCTTATTACCTTATAATCATTATTCTGCTGGACGAAACCGAAACCCACAACGAGTTCATGAACACTAAAACTCATAGCATCAAATTTAGGGAAAATTACAGAACTTGGAAGCGATTTCCCTCTCCTAATTGAAGGATTCAAAATATCAACAAAAGGGTACGGATAATAAGCCAAACAGAGCAACCCATTGCAAGAACCCACTAAATTTTTATACATATACTCAGTATCAATATCTACATAACGGTACACCAGCCTATCATAATGCTCATCAAATGAAGAATTTGAAAAGTAGTAAATCCCACCAAACATATCCATTTCTCGAGGCATAATTACAGGAATACAATTAGTTTTATGAGAAATGGAGAAATTGAGGTGTGTAGTGATGAAATTAGGGCTTTTGATGAGGAAATACCAAGATTTACATACTGAAGTGGACTGGAGAAGGGTTTTCACCGGTAGCCTTGAGAGAATATCGATCACGATCTCAACTGGGAGGTCCTTAGTTGAAGAACACAGCATTTCTCGATCATGAATGTCAAGTTAAAGTTAAGGTGAAGTGGTTTCGTTGCCACGCTCAGATGTGAGATGCTATCAGATGTGAGATGTATGAGATGGCATCGATATTTATGTGTACGAGTAATTGTCAGATTAAGAAAATTTTAATTAAAATTTAAAAAATATTACATTATTTAAACACACTTTTCTCACCTAAAATAACTTACACCCATAACAATTATCATAATTTATCACACCACCATAATAATTTTTTTAAAAAAATAGATATCTAAAAAAATCTAAACATGTCTACAAAAATTACAAACATCAATAACAATTATCATAATTTACCACATCACCACAATAATAATAATAATAATAATAATAATAATTATTATTATTATTATTATTATTGTTATTGTTATTGTTATTATTATTAATATAATAATTATTATTATCATTTATAATGAATCTAAACTATACTTATGCTTTTCCGCTCAAATTCAAAATAAGTTCTGTTTTATTATATAGATTATAAAATCTGTGTGAGCTTGCAATAGAAGTTTCGTCTATTTTAGTGGCACATTTTTTGTATTACTCCTTTTATTCTTTTGTCCCTATAATTTTAAATATATTATTATTTTAATTTTTTTTAATATTAAATTTTTATATCTTTTTATTTATTCTTCTAAATTTTATAAAATTTCTATTCTAACTCGCATAATTTATATCTGCGTCGACCATTAATTTATACTCCCTCCATTCCTATATGTAAGTTGTTTTAGACTCTTTTTTTTATTTCTAATTATTTGTCGTTTGTGGTTATCTAGGAGAATTGATTACTATTTTTTCCAAATTACCCCTTATTACTCCACCTAATTTTTTGATCCATATTTATGAGATAAATGAGGTGAAGGGTATTATAAACAATTGATAATATAGTTAATACTTTTTAATTATTTTCTTAATTTTTGTGCACATGTCTAAAACGACCTATATTAAATAACGGAGGGAGGATAATACAATTAATGTTACATCAAAACCATCTACCGGTTAATCATATAATACAATTAATGTTACATCAAAAACAATTCGATGTATTCATTATTGTAAAGAGTAATGCTAGTAGTAACATTTTTTTAATCGTCCAAAGGACCAAAACCTTAAATAATGGCTTAGTGATGATGAGTCATTTTCACTGCCCGGCGGCGGCACACCATGACTACATAATTCCAAATTGGAATGGCATTCAGCCAATTATTGGATCAATTTTAGTTTTCTCGATATGACGATACGTATATCTCAGGTTTGTGCATGCTCATCTAAATATATATACATCACTTTCACTGCCCGGCACACCATGACTACACAATTCCAAATTGGAATGTCGTTCAGCCAATTATTAGATGAATTTTAATTTTCTCGATATGTATATCTCAGTTTTGTGCGGGATTCCATCCACAGTAAATGATTGTTGGGTAGCAATTTTTTTTGGCCCAGCCGCTACAACCTGTAGCGGCTGGGCCAAAAGGGGTTGTCCCCAACAACCAGTTGCTGTGGATGGAGACCCGTTTTGTGCATGCTCCTATATATATATATATATATATATATATATATATATATATATATATATATATATATATATATATATATATTGTGAGACCCCAAATTTTATGAATAAAAAATTTAATTTTCTCGAAATATATTTTTGAATATTATGGTGTGGATTTGAGATAGTATTATAGTTGTGGGTAATATTTATAAATTTTGCAAAGTATGCAAGTTGTTGTATAATATTCGATTGGTCGGGGAATATTCTTTTTGTCGGAGAATATTCGTACGACGACATAATCATTGGTGGACCCCACAACGGAAGTATTGTCGTAGTTAGAAAACGATAAAATTATCTTTCTATAAAAATAACGGCGGAGATGTTACCGTTAAAATTGTTGAACTACCTGGTAGTAAAAGTACAGTAATACGCGTGGTTGCATAGTAGCACACGGTATTGATTATTGATGCTTACGTGAGAATTCACTCGGTTATACTCAATTATTTCTACAATAATTGCTGCATCATATCTCTCATAATATTAATTCAATTATTGTTATAGTATCATCTGCATAATATGTTATATTATTAAATCAATAATTGAGACGACAAATGTAAGACCCCGAATTTTATGAAATAAAAGTATTTAATTGTTCTTATAATTACTATTCAGTAAATGGTTAAATTGATAAAAGGTTAAAGTGAAGGGTGATATATGTAATTATTTTAAATAAGCAAGTGGTTATAAAATACTCATTGTTGTCGGGGAATATTCGTTTGGTCGTGGAATATTCTTCCCGTCGGGAATATTCGTACGACGGCGCAGTCTTTTGTGGGTCCCGTAACGGAAAGTGATTGGAGGAAGAAAATGACAAGTATAAGTTGTTTATAAATAACGGCGTAGTTGTTACCGTTAATACTGTTGGAATACCCGGTGATTAAAATACAGTAATACGCGTTGTTGTATAGTAGGACACGGTATTGCACCAATTATTGATTCTTACGTAAGAAGGCACTACTCAATAATTGTTACAATAATTACTGTTCAATATTTTATTTCATTGATTCAATAATTGCTACATTGATAGTTTATATTATTGTTGTTTTAATCATTGTCACTACATAGTATTTTCCATTATCGAATCAATAATTCATATTATCTGAATAATATTATTAGATAATATTATTGGCAATGTCTAAAAAGTTCTGTCCAAGGAGAGGTTTGGTCACCTAATTGCGCGCCAGTAAGGAGAAATCCTTATTGGAAAGCCCCCTCTTTCCTGAGAACTGTCTGGTTGTCAATATTGTGATTCTGTAATATTATTTGTGAATAATTAATTATTGATTTATATGATGAGGAAAATATTCATTTTATGTGGATATAGATGGAGAAAATTTTTAAATTGACAATTGTTGAAAATCAATATTTTATTTTTTCTGATAAAATAATATTTTATTATATTATTATAATATAATAATGGTGATATTTTTACAATGAATGTGGAATATATGAGGAGGAAGAGTATTTTTATTGCAAAAGTTGTTTAAAACATGTTAAACATGTTTGTGGACCTATTTCTTGACTGAAATTTGATTATAGCTTGTAAAATCGCCCGTATGTAGATTTTGGTCAATTTTTGTTTGGAATTTGGAAAAACTTTCTTCTGTAAAGTTGTAGAGAATTGAATTTCCTATAAAAAGTCGTGAGATTCGAACTTTTTGATAAAATGGCTATTTATTATAAATTATGGAAGTCCCGTAGTTCTGAAATAATTGATTTTTGAAAATTTTAATTAATTTTAATAACAAAAACGTTTTTTTATGTTTGGGGGCCCACTGGTGGTTGAAATTAGCTTAAATCAGTTGTTAAAAGTGTGCGTAAGAAAATTTTATAAATATAATATTATTATATTAAATTTTCTGCTTTGGTGTTCTAAATAATTTCCTATAAATAGTGTGCTTAGGTTAGAATTAAAAATCACACCAGAAACTAAAATTTTCTCTCTATTTCTCTCTCTATATTATCGAGTGTATTCTTGTGAGTATTTTGATATCTTGAGTGTTGCTATACGGTGCAAGTTCGTTCAGCGTTATTCCAGTCAGAAGTACTGCCCTTTTGAGGTAAGGGATTGTAAGGGATAGTAAGGAATTTTAAGGGATTGAAAGGGATATTATTTTCTTCGTAAGTGATATTATTTCTTCAATATCATTATGTTGAAATATTGATTTGAACTTTTTATCAAATTTGGAACTTTTTTATGTCGGAGTTACTATTCACGAGTTACTATTCACGATGGGTTACTATTCACGGGTACTATTCACTACAAAATTGGTTTTTTTTTCTAACCAAATTATAATTGATTTATGAATATTACTCTGAAGATTAAAACTATGTATTGATTATATTGATTTTATTATCATATATAAAATTTTTATAACCCTGATGTTGAAATTCTCTTTCACTGGAGTGTAAAGATGGGTAGATTATTGGTATGATAATGACTAGGGTTCTCTTTGGCCAGTAGTAAAAAGTTGAATTGTGACTGGTATGATCATGATCATTGAATTTATAATTGAATATCTTTAGCTTAAGTGCAAAGGTGAATTGATCAACATGGTTATAATTATTGTTTATATAAATTCTGAAATGATTATATATTTCTTTGAGATATGAATATCTTTGGCCCATAGTACAAAGATGACTTATTGATGAATATCTTTGGCCCGTAGTGCAAAGATGAATTATTGATGAATATCTTTGGCATGTAGTGCAAAGATGGTCTGTTGATGAATATCTTTGGCCCGTAGTGCAAAGATGAATTTATTAGTATGATTATGAACATGAACTGTGATTTGGTATAACCATGATCTTTGATGTTTCAGGTGATGAAAATTATCTTTGTCCTTGATGAAAAAAAGAATTTAGAACAACAATTACGATTATGAGTTATACATGTGACTGTGGACAAGAATTGTTGATTGATGTTACAGGGATAAAACATTGTTGGTGGACTTTTAACATGGAGAAGATAATAGACTTTATGGTCTATTTGACTCTTCTAATGGATTGCTCGTTCCGCTGCAACTATGGTTGAAAAGTTTTATCATCTACCATATGTTCTAAATCTCTGATTTATTACTGATGAAGACTATTGATAATTTATTTATTTTTAGTCATAATATTCTTTACTGAGCTAGTTGTGATCACCCTTTTGCTTCACAATTCCTTTCTGGTAATACGAGTGTAGCTGTGTCGAGCGGGAGTAACAGGGGAATAGAATGGTGGTCATCATTTAGTAGTTATATTTGATGAATCAACTAGGGTGAGGCGGACCCAACGTTGGAAGGGTGTTTTGCCACTATCATACAAGATGTTTAATGACATACAACCTCGTATCATCATAAGACAGGGATGTGCTCATCCACTTGTTGAGTATATTTATGAGCACTACCTATATAATCTTGGTGTTTGTTTGGAGTTTAATTCCCAATTAGAGACAGTGGAGATAATGATATGTCAAGAAAAGACTCACCATTGAGAAGAATATGATAGTAATCTTCTCGTTTTTCTTTGGGATCTATTGGGTCAACCAAGAATAATTCTGTGGCCATATGATATCTATCATAACCTAGACGCATGGCCTCCCATGTACGAAGGTTTCCTTGAGCACTTCCCAAAGATTTTAATTTCTAAAACAGTTATTGACTATACCTTTATGTAAGGTGTCATTGTGACGTGCTATCCAAGGTTGGGATGAGAGTCACAGTTGATATATATTTGTATCCAAACTCATAGCATATGTGTTGTTGTATTTTGCATGATAATTTTTGTAATAAAGTTGTAGTTATTTTCTGTACCATGTATTTGGCGACTCAGAATAGGTTGGATGGATTGGACCAATTTTGGGGTTGTCACAACAAAGTAATTCATATTATTATTTGCAATATTGACAATGTCTAGAAGTTCTGTCAAGGAGAGGTTTGGTCACCTAATTGCGCGCCAATAAGGAGAAATCCTTATCGAAAAGCCCCCTCTTTCCAGGAAACGACTTGGTTGTTAAATATTGTGAATTATAATATTAATGATGAATAAGTTTGTGTTGATTAAAGATGAATTTTATAGTTCCATTGTGTTAAAATTATTTGTGTTAGTGAAAATCGACATTTGTTTCGATAATAATTGATGTCTAGAGGTTATATTGTTCAATCAGGTATTCGGGGCACTTTTCGTGTCAGAGTACTATTCACGAGGTAATATTCACGAGTTACTATTCATGAGTTACTATTCATGAGTTACTATTTATGAGTTACTATTCACGGGGTACTATTCACCCGTAAGATATATTTCTTTTTGGTCCAAATCATTTTTGGGTACAATATTATTCCATGAGGAGATGTGCTAATTTTTCAGACCGTTGGTTGAAGATATAATAGTAAATCAATATGGACCGCTGGTGGAAAGTTATAATAGTAAATCAATATGGATCACTGGTTTAAAGTTTTAATAGTAAATCAGTATGGACTGTTGCTTTAAGTTTTAATAGTAAACCAATATAGACCGTCCGTTTAAAAGTAAATCAATCTGGACCGTTCATGAATTAGTTACTATTTAGTCTATTCTCCTATAAATAGAAGCTAATTCCTTTATTATTTCTTACAAATTCACTGAAACTCTAAAGAAAGAAACTATAGAGAGAAAGAAGAAAAATATTCTGCTACTTCACTACTCCAGTATTCAGTTTTTCTAAGGTAGGGTGTGACGCCCCCAAAATTAGGTATACATCACCCATTCTGAGTCGCCAGATACATGGTACAAAATTTAAATACAACTTTATTTATACAACTGTTGAGTTGTCATATAGAATACGACCACAGTTAACTGTGAGTTTTAATACAAATGTATATAACTCTCATGGTGTCTCGACAACAACCTTACAATGGTACTTTACATAAAAGTATAGTCAAAAACTGTTTTAGAAATTAAAATATTTGGGAAGTGCTTAAGGAAACCTTCGTACGTGGGAGGCCATGCGTCTAGGTTATAATAGATATCATATGGCCACAGAATTATCCTTGGTTGACCCAATAGACCCTAAAGAAAAACGAGAAGATTACTATCATCTTCTTTCCAATGGTGAGTCTTCTCTTGACATATAACTATCTCCACTGTTTCCAAGTGAATATTATATTTTAAATCAACTCCAAGATCATATAGGTAGTACCCGTAGATATACTCAGCAAGTGGATGCGCACAACCCTGTCTTATGATAACACGAGGTTGTATATCATTGGACATCTTGTATGATAGTGGCAAAACACCCTTCCAAAGTTGGGTTCACCTCACCCTATTTGATTCACCAAATATAACTACTAAATGTTGTATATAATACAACACACTTTTCTATACTGTTTAGGGAGAACCTTCACAGCTAGAGACCACTGTTCTATTCCCCTGTTATCCCCGCTCGACCCAGTAACACTCTTACAGAAACACTCTTATTACCTTAAGAAGAAGAGTACTGGATATATGAGTAGTGAAGTAGCAGAATACTTTTCTTCTTTCTCTCTATAGTTTATCTCTCTAGAGTTTCAGTGAATTCGTAAGAAATAATGAAGGAATGAGCTTCTATTTATAGAAAAATGGACTGCATAGTAACTAACTCATGAACGGTCCAGATTGATTTATTTTAATCTAACGGTCCATATTTAAGGCAAAATCTTTTAAATATAATATAATATATTATATTTATAATCTAATAAAACGAATAACTTTATAAAAGTATTCTGTTTTATATAAAAAGATTTTACTATGCAAAACACTATGCAGACACTATGCAACACTATGCACAATAAAATATAATATATTCTATTTATAGAATAACTTTATAAAAGTATTCTGTTTTATATAAAAAGATTTTACTATGCAAAACACTATGCATAATAGAATATAATATATTCTATTTATAGAATAACTTTATAAAAGTATTCTGTTTTATATAAAAAGCTTTTTTATTTTATTACATTAATAATACCAATAAAATAAAACTGAGTGACTTATTACGTAACCATCAATAATCAATACCGCGTGCTACTATACAACCACGTGTATTACTGTACTTTTAACACCGGGTGTTTCAACAGTTAATGGTAAAACTTCCGCCGTTATTTTTATAAAAATATTTTTGTCGTTTTCTCAATCTGACAATAATTCTGTTGTGGGGCCCACCAATGATTGTACCGTCATACGAATATTCCCCGATAAAAAGAATATTCCCCGACTAATCGAATATTTTATATGAACTTGCTTACTTTGCAATTTTTTTTTCACATATTACCCTTAACTTTAAACTTTTATCAATTTAACTATTTACCAAAATAGAAAAATTTAATACTTTTATTTCATAAAATTCGGGGTCTCACATAGGGGATGTTATTTGTTGTACTCGTAAGGGGTATTCTTTCTTTCTTATTCGTGAAGAGAACTTCTGTTATTCCATTCTTTGTTATTCTGTTGGAATAACCTGTATACGCGGGATACCCTATACTTGGTGAAATTCTTCTGTTATTCCATTCTTTATTATTATGTTAGAATAACCTGTATATGCGAAGTAACGCATACATGGTGAAATTCTTCTGTTATTCCATTCTTATTATTCTGTTAGAATAACCTGTCTATGCGAAGTACCGCATACATGGTGAAATTATGTTGTTATTCTATTCTTATTATTTTGTTGGAATAACCTGTTTATGCGAAGTACCGCATATATGGTAAAATTCTTCTAATATTTCGTTATTTATTATTCTGTCGGAATATCTTGTCTGTACGTTTACGCCGGACCTGATTCCATTATTTATTATTCTGTTGGGAATATCCTGTCTGTGCGTTTACACCGGACCTGGTTCCATTATTTATTATTCTGTTGGGAATAACCTGTCTGTGCAGTCTATCGCACGCATGGTGAATCCTTATGTTATTCCATTCTTTATTATTCTGTTGGAATAACCTGTCTATGTGGATTACAACATGAATGGTGAATGATCCTTCGTATTCATTCCTTATTAAATTGTGGAAATGATCTGTCTACGTGGATTACCGCATGGCGGGTGAAAATCCATTTGCAGTTTCATATATTTTATTATACTCAATTGGTTAAAGCTTTGGCTTCTATACTCCATGAAATTAGTGGAATATCCTTGATATTTGCGCTTCATCCAGTATCTTTTCATGGAAATATTCTTCTGAGCATTCTTGAATTTTACTGCACAAATTATGCAGTATCATGTTGACAATTTGGACGTTATTGAGTTCAGGATAAATTAACTTATAAATCTTTAAAATTTATTCTTGAACTTGTTTTATTGAATTGTCATCATCCTCATGCTTATATTATGTTGAAAGTCATCTTTGGCTTACGTGCATAGACGGACTTGGTATGATTATGACCAGGGATTATTCGGTATAATCATGACCGTAATGTGACGAATGATGTGGTAAAAGTCCTCATTGGCCTATAGTTCATTGGTGGACAGTTGTTGGTATGATTATGACCAGAGATTATTCGGTATAGTCATGACCATTGATGATTATATGAATATCCTTGGCCGTGGAACATGGATGATTCGATTTTATTTATTATGCTGAGTCTCAGCGATAAAGTTGATGAAAAACTTTTTAAATCATAGAAGATAGTAGATTTTATACCTTACTTGACTCTTCTAATGGATTGCTTGTTCAGCTGCAGTTAAACTTGATGTTTATTATATTTTATCAGTTTACCACCGTTGAAGGCTAATGATAATTTATTCTGCATTATCTTAGTCATAATATTTCTTACTGGGCTAGTTGAGCTCACCCATTCTTTCACTGTTCTCTTCAGGAAATGAGAACGTAGCTGGAACTAGTCGGAGAACAGAGTGATGATCCTAGATGGTGCATTAGTAGTCCTCACTATTCTATGAAATAATGTGATAATAAATGTAATGAGGACTCCATTGAGTGTGGATATTGTGTAAGACCCTGAATTTTTTTTAAAATACAAATGGAATTTACTTTATTTATTATTTTGAAATAGTAAGGGTTGATTTGATTAATGTGGTTAGTTATGGGTAAAATACACAAATATTTTAAAATAAGCAAGTGGTTATAAAATATTCATTGTTGTCGGGGAATATTCGTTTGGTCGTGGAATATTCTTGCTGTCGGGGAATATTCGTACGACGACACAGTCTTTTGTGGGCCCCATAACGGAAAGCGATTGGATGAAGAAAATGACAAATATAAGTTATTTAAAAATAACGGCGTAGTTGTTACCGTTAATTCTGTTAAAATACTCGGTGGTTAAAACACAGTAGCACACAGTATTGCACCAATTATTGATTCTTACGTAAGAAGGAACTACTTAATAATGGTTACAGTAATTACTGTTCAGTATTTTATTTTATAGATTTAATAATTGCTGCGTTGATATTTTATATTGCTGTTGTTTCAATAATTGTCATTACACAATATTTTCCATTATCGAAGCAATAATTCATATTATCTGAATAATATTATTAGATAACATTATTGGCAATGTCTAGAAAGTTCTGTCTAAGGAGAGGTTTTGTCACCTAATTGCACGCCAGTAAGGAGAAATTTTTATTGGAAAGCCCCTTCTTTCCTGGGAACTGCCTGGTTGTCAATATTGTGATTCTGTAATATTATTTATGAATAATTAATTATTGATTTATATGATGAGGAAAATATTGATTTTATGTGGATATAGATGGAGAAAATTTTTAATATGACAATTGTTGAAAATTGAAATTTTATTTATTTTTTTGATAAAATAATTCATTTAAATATATTATTATATTTTTAATAATATATTAACGGTGATATTTTTATAATGAATGTGGGATATGTGAGTATATGAGGAGGAAGTGTATTTTTGTGGCATTAAATGTTTAACACATATTTTGTGTGTTGGTGGACACAATTATTGACCGAAATTTGATTATAGCTTGTAAAATCACCCATTTGTGGATTTCGGTCAATTTCTGTTTGGAATTTAGAAAAACTTTCTTCTGCAAAGTTGTAGAGAATTGAATTTCCTATAAAAAACGCGAGATTTAAATTTTCTGATAAAAGGGTTATTTATTATGAATTATTGAAGTTCTGAAGCTCTGAAATAATTGATTTTTGGAAGTTTAAAATATTTAAAATAGGAAAAACATTTTTTTTTGTTTTGTGGGCAGCCCTAGCATGTGCAAGATAAGCTGAAATCAGTTGTCAAAATGTGCGTAGAGAATTTGTAATATATATAATATTATTATATTAAATTTTCTACTTTGATGTTCTAAGCATTTTCCTATAAATAGGGTGCTTAGGTTAGAATTGAAAATCACACCAGAAACTGAAGTTTTCTCTCTCTATATTATCGAGCGTATTCTTGTGAGTATTTTGAGTATTGCTATACGGTGCAAGTTCAAGTCATAGCTTATATCCGGTGTTTCAACTAGAAGTACTGTCTTTCGAGGTAAGGGATGTTATTTTATTCGAAAATGATATTATTTATTCAATATCATTATGTCGAAATATTAGTTGGAACTTTTTATCAAATTTAGAATTTTTTCATGTCAGGGTTACTATTCATGAGTTACTATTCACGAGTTACTATTCATGAGTTACCATTCATGAGTTACTATTCACGAGTACTATTCACGAAGCATGATGATGTTTTTTGTGAAATTTCTATCTTTTGGTGTTGGAGTTACTATTCACGTATACGGCACTATTCACGAATACAGCACTATTCACCGAAAAATAAAATTTCTTCTTTTTGTCCAAAATATCTATTATGGATACTAGCTTTGATTGTATCCATGTTTTGATCATTCTTGAATTTTACTCCACTCTGATTACTTATGAAGTATTTTTGTACTTGGATTATTTAAAGTACGAATCCTTAATACTTGTTCTTTTGTTTCACTGGATTCGTTTTCTTTAAAATATTTTTCATCATCCTCAGTCCCAAATGATGATATTACTGAATATCTTTGGCCTGTAGTGCAAAGATGAATGATTTCTTGATGAATATCTTTGGCCGTTGTGCAAAGATGAACAGGTGTTGAGATGAACATGACCGACTGATTAATATCTTTGGCCCGTAGTGCAAAGATGAATATTTGATTCCAGATATATATTGATTGATGTTACAGGGATAAAATATCGACGATGAACTTTTAAATTCATATATAGAAGATAGTAGTTTGCATTCTCTACTTAACTCTTCTAATGAATCGTTGTTTCCGCTGCAGTTATTGATTTAAAACTGGTTGTCTATTGTATTCTATTAGATTTTTCCCTGTTGAAGACTAACGATAATTTGTGTATATTATCTTAGTCATAATATTTTTTACTGGGCTAGTTGAGCTCACCCTTTTCCTTTTTGTTCCATTTTTCTTCTCAGGAGGTGAGAATGTAGCGAGTACTAGTCGGGGTATGGAATGAAGGTTCTAGAAAGAGTTATTTAGTAGTTCTCACCATTTTTGTAAAATAATGTATCAATAATTATGATGAGAATTTATTTGAGTGTGGATATTGTCTAGATGACAATATTTGTATTTAAAATCACAGTTTTTATGTTGTATTAATAAAGTTGTAGTTGTTTATGTACCATGTTATTGACGACTTAAAATGGGTTGGATGGAATGAACCTATTATGGGGGCGTCACAGTTGGTATCAGAGCTTAGGGATATTATCTCTGGCGGAGATCGGGGAATAGAACTAGGAGGGGAGGGACGAGTAAATCCTTCGCTAGTGTGTCCTACCTAAGCTTATTTGTTAGTTGGTTAATATATAGGGATATTATGTGATATATTGATTTTCTTAATTAACCCTTATTTTATGACAGTATTTGAGAATGTCGACTGAGAATATTAACAGTGGAAATGAGACCGTGGAGATGCCTGTACTCACCAACGAGGAAAACGTGCAACAGGCTGGCAATGTACCTCCTGTGAACAACACCACTGAGCAGATGATGAACGAGAGGATGTTTAGAAGCTTTTTGCAATTCATGCAAAATCAGACGAGGGAGACTCGTGTTCAAAATACAGGAGGAAATAATAGCAATTCACGGGTGGTCACAGCCAAGCAGTTCAAAGAGTTGGGACCACTATAATTCTGGGGAAAGTCGGATCCGATTAAGGCGGAGACGTGGGTCAAACAAATTACCAAGATATTCGATGTCTTGGGATGTACGGAGGAAAAGAAGGTTCCATTCGCCAACTTTATGTTCCGTGGCGAGGCAGACTACTGGTGGGAGTCTGTGAAGCGTATACATCCAGCCGCACTCAGCATGTATTGGGAGACGTTTCAGAAACTATTTAATGACAAATACTTTCCTGAAAGTGTTCGTCATATGAAGGAAGTGGAGTTCATCAGATTAGAACAAAACAACATGGCGGTGTCTTAGTACGAGGCAAAGTTTACAGAGTTATCCAGGTTTGCACCTCATTTGGTGGAGAATGAGGAACGTATGACGCGGATGTTTCTGAGAGGTTTGAAACCCGGCATACGATAATATCTCATTTCTCATAAATTTTTTCTCTATTCAGATGTTGTAAACAGGGCTCAATTATTAAAGCGAGATAACGAGTACGGTCAACCGAGGGACCACAATCAGGATCATACCGGAGATAGTAGTCAATAAAACAACGATAACCAGCGGAGAAAAAAAAAGACGGACAAAAATGGTAACCACTCTGGTGGTAATCGTGGCCATGAAAATAGAAGAAGTGAGTCGGGAGGAGATTTTAAAAAGAGGAGATTCAACAACGACCATGTGAAGACGTCAGCGCCAGTAGCAACTGGTTCCAAGGGAGGAGAAAGACCACCGTTCGTATGTTATAAATGCGGGAAAGAGGGACATATCAGCCCAAACTGCCCATAACAGTTCAAGGTATGCTATAATTGTGGAAAAGAGGGGCATATCGCTCGAGATTGTACGGTATCGAAACCCAGTCCAGCGGGAATGGTGACTCAAAAGGATGTCCCAGAAAAGTCAAATTCAACGGTTCCTGGAAGAGTGTTTATCGTGACCGGTCAAAATGCGAGGAACCCGAATAAAGTTAGCACGGGTTAGTTAATTATAAATTCTTGTGAAGTTTATACCTTACTAGGTACCGGTTCTACCCATTCTTTTATCTTTCTTGCTTGCGCTCAACGTTTGAACTTGACTACGGAGAAATTAGACTTTGACCTATTTATGGAGACTCCGTTAGGAGAAACTTTCATTACATCCGTTGTTTAGAAATCTTGCTTGATTCAGGTTAGCACTATCACATTACCTGTTAACCTTATTTTTATAGAGATATTTGCTTTTGATGTGATTTTAAGGTTAACTACTCATCATGCCGAAATTGATTACTTTCATAAGGTTGTTAGTTTTCATATTCCTGAGCAACCTATTATTCGAATTCAAGCAATCAAACCATTGTAGTCAAACATTTTCATATCAAGCCATGAGGTCATTCGGATTTCAAGTTTTCTTAGTCCATGTTATGGATTTGAATAAAGACACATCAGATTTAAATAATATTCCTGTTGTTATTGATTTTTCCTGACGTATTTCCTGAAGAATTTCTTGGCTTACTCCCAGAGCCTGATATTAAATTTTGTATCGACTTTGAACCCGGTACAAAACTCATTTCTAAAATCTCATATCGAATGGCTCCTATTTGAACTTCAGGAGTTAAAAATTCAACTATAGAATTTGGTACCTGAGCCTTTATCTGGTGACTTCCTTTATGGAATGCACCGAAGCCAGACTCTCCGTAGGGGACACCATATTCGTGCGGTAGTAAACTGATAGGTGTCATTGTGACGTGCTATCCAAGATTGGGATATGAGTCACAATTGAGAGCAACCTAAGTCATTAATCGAAATACGTAGCTTTTTATGCTTAGCTGGTTATTATCGAAGACTTTGTGGAAAGATTTTCTTGAATTGCTACTCCATTAACGCAGCTGACTCGGAAAGATATAAAATTCGTATGGAGCGAGGAATGCGAGAAGAGTTTCCAAGATCTCAAGAGGAGACTCATTTCATTACATGTTCTGACCATGCCATCCTGGAAAAGCGAACGTGGTAGCTGACGTGTTAAGTAGAAGATCGTATACAAGTACGAGTACGATATTGTCAAAGACTCATTTCGTATAATTTACAAATAATAGAGATGGAGATGAAAACTCTAGGTACCCACATGATGATATACGAGTATAATCGACTTTAATCGATAAAGTTAAAGCTGTTCAAGCTACACACCAGAGCTGATGAATTTGAAGAAGGAGGTGCAAGAAGTTGTTATTTTAAAAGCGAGAATCAGTGAGGTGAGGAAAGCTCAAACCTTCGATTTATTAATCCATTTGAAATTCTCGATCGAATAGGAACTGTGACCTATAGACTCATTTTATCACCAAGTATGACGCGTGTTCATAATGTTTTTCACGTATCGATCTTACGTAAATATATGGACGACCCGAACCACGTCATTGAGTTAGAACCGGATGAGATAGCCGAAGACTTAACGTACGAGGAGGTACCTGTCAAGATCTTGGATAGGAAAGAACATGGCCTATGTACCAAGGTTATACCACAAGTTAAAGTTTTGTGGAGAAACCATGCTATTGAGGAAATGACCTGGGAGTTGGAAACGAAAATGAAAGCGAGGTATTCTCATCTTTTCGAAACACCAGGTACGTACGTCAATTTCGAGAACGAAATTTCATAAGGAGGGGAGGTTGTAAGACCCCGAATTTTTTTTAAAATAAAAATGGAATTTACTTTATTTATTATTTTGAAATAATAAGGGTTGATTTGATTAATGTGGTTAGTTATGGGTAAAATACGCAAATATTTTAAAATAAGCAAGTGGTTGTAAAATACTCATTGTTGTCGGGGAATATTCGTTTGGTCGTGGAATATTCTTACTGTCGGGGAATATTCGTACGACGACGCAGTCTTTTGTGGGCCCCATAACGGAAAGCGATTGGATGAAGAAAATGACAAATATAAGTTGTTTAAAAATAACGGCGTAGTTGTTACCGTTAATACTGTTAAAATACTCGGCGGTTAAAACACACTAGCACACGGTATTGTACCAATTATTGATTCTTACGTAAGAAGGCACTACTCAATAATGGTTACGTTAATTACTGTTCAGTATTTTATTTTATTAATTTAATAATTACTGCGTTGATATTTTATATTGCTATTGTTTCAATAATTGTCATTACACAGTATTTTTCATTATCAAAGCAATAATTCATATTATCTGAATAATATTATTAGATAACATTATTTGCAATGTCTAGAAAGTTCTGTCTAAGGAGAGGTTTGGTCACCTAATTGCGCGCCAGTAAGGAAAAATTCTTAATGGAAAGCCCCCTCTTTCCTGGGAACTGCCTGGTTGTCAATATTGTGATTTTGTAATATTATTTGTGAATAATTAATTATTGATTCATATGATGAGAAAAATATTGATTTTATGTGGATATAGATGGAGAAAATTTTTAATGTGACAATTGTTGAAAATTGAAAGTTTATTTATTTTTTTGATAAAATAATTCATTTAAATATATTATTATATTTTTAATAATATTTTAACGGTGATATTTTTATAATGAATGTGGGATATGTGAGTATATGAGGATGAAAAGTATTTTTGTGGCATTAAATGTTTAACACATATTTTGTGTGTTGGTGGACACAATTATTGACCGAAATTTGATTATAGCCTGTAAAATCGTCCGTTTGTGGATTTCGGTCAATTTTTGTTTGGAATTTAGAAAAACTTTCTTCTACAAAGTTGTAGAGAATTGAATTTCCTATAAAAAATCGCGAGATTCAAATTTTTTGATAAAAGGGCTATTTATTTTGAATTATTAAAGTTCCGAAGCTCTGAAATAATTGATTTTTGGAAGTTTAAAATATTTAAAATAGGAAAAACGTCTTTTTGTTTTGTGGGCAGCCCTAGCATGTGCAAGATAAGATGAAATCAGTTATCAAAATGTGCGTAGAGAATTTGTAATATATATAATATTATTATATTAAATTTTCTAATTTGGTGTTCTAATCATTTTCCTATAAATAGGGTGCTTAGGTTAGAATTGAAAATCACACCAGAAACTGAAGTTTTCTCTCTCTATATTATCGAGCGTATTCTTGTGAGTATTTTGAGTATACTTTGAGTATTGCTATACGGTGCAAGTTCAAGTCATAGCCTATATCCGGTGTTTCAACTAGAAGTACTGTCTTTCGAGGTAAGGGATGTTATTTTATTCGAAAATGATATTATTTATTCAATATCATTATGTCAAAATATTGGTTGGAACTTTTTATCAAATTTAGAATTTTTTCATGTCGGAGTTACTATTCATGAGTTACTATTCACGAGTAACTATTCATGAGTTACTATTCACGAGTACTATTCACGAAGCATGATAATGTTTTTTGTGAAATTTCTATCTTTTGGTGTCAGAGTTACTATTCACGTATACGGCACTATTCACGAATACGGCACTATTCACCGAAAAATGAAATTTCTTCTTTTTTGTCCAAAATATCTATTATGGATACTGGCTTTGATTGTATCCATGTTTTGATCATTCTTGAATTTTACTCCACTCTGATTACTTATGAAGTATTTTTGAACTTGGATTATTTAAAGTACGAATCCTTAATACTTGTTCTTTTATTTCACTGGATTCGTTTTCTTTAAAATATTTTTCATCATCCTCAGTCCTAAATGATGATATTACTGAATATCTTTGGCCTGTAGTGCAAAGATGAATGATTTCTTGATGAATATCTTTGGCCGTAGTGCAAAAATGAATATGTGTTGAGATGAACATGACCGACTGATTAATATCTTTGGCCCGTAGTGCAAAGATGAACAAGTGTTTAGATGAACATGACCAACTGATGAAAATCTTTGGCCTGTAGTGCAAAGATGAATATTTGATTCCAGATATATATTGATTGATGTTACAGGGATAAAATATCGACGATGAACTTTTAAATTCATATATAGAAGATAGTAGTTTGCATTCTCTACTTAACTCTTCTAATGAATTGTTGTTTCCGCTGCAGTTATTGATTTAAAACTGGTTGTCTATTGTATTCTATTAGATTTTTCCCTGTTGAAGACTAACGATAATTTGTGTATATTATCTTAGTCATAATATTCTTTATTGGGCTAGTTGAGCTAACCCTTTTCCTTTTTGTTCCATTTTTCTTCTCAGGAGGCGAGAATGTAGCGAGTACTAGTCGGGGTATGGAATGAAGGTTCTAGAAAGAGTTGTTTAGTAGTCCTCACCATTTTTGTAAAATAATGTATCAATAATTATGATAGGGATTTATTTGACTGTGGATATTGTTGTCTAGATGACAATATTTGTATTTAAAATCACAGTTTTTATGTTGTATTAATAAAGTTGTAGTTGTTTATGTACAATGTTATTGACGACTCAAAATGGGTTGGATGGAATAGACCTATTATGGGGGCGTCACATATTGTTTAGATGATAATATTTGTATTAAAACTCATAACCTATGTTTTGTCATATTTTACATGACTGTTGTATAATTAAGTTATATTTGTATCCAGTACCTTGTATGTGGCATCTCAAGATGGGTGATGTATACCTGTTTTGGGGGCGTCACAGTTGGTATCAAAGCTTAGGGATATGATCCTTGGTTGAGATGTGAGACAAAAACTAGGAGGGGAGAGACGGGGAATTCCTTCGCTAGTATGACCTACCTAAGTTTATTTGGTATTTAATTGGTTGTCCAGAGTATGGGGATAATATGTGATATGTCAATTAACCCTTGTTTTGTTACAGTGTTTGAAAATGACATCTGAAAATATCGAGATAAGCAATGAAGCACATGAGACTGTTGAGTCAGCTCAACCAAAAGGTAACGACCAATAACACGATAATAATTGTACTGGTGGCAACAATGATAACCATCGTGGGGGAAATTATCATGCCAAGAATGGTAACCACTTCGGTGGTAATCATGGCCAAGATAATAGAAGTGGAAATTTCAAGAAGAGAAGGTCATTTAGCCCGATTTTGTCATGCACCAAAGTCAAGTCCATCTGGGATAGTGATGCCAAAGGATGTCCCAGACAAGCCAAAGCCGGTAGTTTAAGAGAGAACGTTTTTTTACGAGGAACCTGAATAAAATTATCACGGGTAAGTTAATCATAAACTCTTGCGAAGTTTATACCGTGTTAGATACTGGTTCTACGCACTCTTTTATTTCACCTAGTTGTGTTCAATGTTTGAATTTAACTCCGGAGAATTGAGATTTTGATTTATCTATTGAAAATCAGTAGGGAGAAACCTTCGTTACATCTACTATTTATAAATCTTGTTTGATTCAAATCCACACTTTCATGTTACCTGTCGATCTTATCTCTTTAAAAATATTTGCCTTTGATGCGATTTTAGGAATCGATTGGTTAACTACTCATCATACTTTTCGTAAGGTTGTTATCTTTCATATTCTTAACCAACCTGTTATGCGAATCCAAGCAACCAAACCACTAAAGTCAATCATTGTCATATTAAGCCATAAGTAAAGAGCCCCGGTCCTTTCGTCGTTGAATTCCTTGTGTGAAATGCACCGAAGCCAGACTTTCTGTAGGCGGCGTCGTGAATGACGATGACAAGTTGATAGGTATCAATGTGACGTACTATCCAAGTCTTGGATGAGAGTCACAGTTTTGAATGATAATTCTATTATTAATAAATTTCTTGACGTATTCTTAAAGACTTCTTAGCCTACCCCTAGAGCGTGAAATCAAATTTTATATTGACCCCAGTACAAAACCGATTTCTAAAACCCTTAAATATTTTCTTCACCTAAAACGAACGTAACATGTGCCAATGACGTTGACTTGAGCTGTTGAAGATTACGATCGTACCATTCAATATCATCGTGGGAAAAGCGAATGTGGTAGCTGATGCGTTGAGTAGAAGATCGTATGCGTTTACGAGTGTGATGTTGTTAACACAAAGACCCATTTTGTATAACTTACAAATGATAAAGATAGAGTTAAAGACTCTAAGGACCCACGTGGTGATATCAAATATAGAAGTAGAATCGACTTTAATCGATAAAGTTAAAGCTGTGCAAGCTACATACTCAGAGCTAATGAAATTGAAGAAAAAGGTTCAAGAGTGCGTTATTCTAGAAGCAAGAATTGACAAATAGATGAAATCTCAACCCTCGATTTAATTGGCCCATTTGAAATCCTCGATGAAGTAGGAATTGTGGCTTATAGACTCGTTTTACCGCAAAGTATGTCGCATGTTCATAACGTTTTTATCGTATCGACATTACGTAAATATGGGGACGACCTGCACCACATTATTAATTTAGAACCGGGCGAGATACCAGATGATTTAACGTATGAGGAGATATGTGTTAAAATCTTGGATAAGAAGGATTATATTCGACACTCAAAGGTTATACCTCAAGAGTTAGTACTTGAAATGAAGTCAATATACCCTCACCTCTTCAGCATACCAGGTACGTACGTAAATTTCGATGGCGAAATTCCATAAGGAGGGGAGGTTGTGAGACCCCAGATTTTATGAATAAAGATTTAATTTTCTCGAAATATATTTTTGAATATTATGGTCTGGATTTGAGATAGTGTTATAGTTGTGGGTAATATTTATAAATTTTGCAAAGTATGCAAATTGTTGTATAATATTCGATTGGTCGAGGAATATTCTTTTTGTCGGGGAATATTCGTACGACGGCACAATCATTGGTGGACCCCACAACGGAAGTATTGTCATAGTTAAAAAATGACAAAATTATCTTTCTATAAAAACAACAGCGGAGGTGTTACCGTTAAAACTGTTGAACTATCCGGTAGTAAAAGTACAGTAATACGCGTGGTTGCATAGTAGCACACGGTATTGATTATTGATGCTTACGTGAGAAGTCACTCAGTTATACTCAATTATTTCTACAGTAATTGCTGCATCATATCTCTCATATTATTGATTCAATTATTGTTACAGTATCATATGTATAATATGTTATATTATTAAATCAATAATTGAGACGGCTAAGTTATTCATATTATTATTTGAAATATTAACAATGTCTAGAGTTCTGTCAAGGAGAGGTTTGGTCACCTAATTGCGCGCCAATAAGAAGAAATCCTTATCGGAAAGCCCCCTCTTTCCTGGGAACGACATGGTTGTTAAATATTGTGAATTATAATATTAATGATGAATAAGTTTGTGTTGATTAAAGATGAATTTTATAGTTCCATTGTGTTAGAATTATTTGTGTTAGTGGAAATCGACATTTGTTTCGATAATAATTGATGTCTGGAGGTTATATTGTTTAATCAGATAATCAGGGCACTTTTCGTGTCGGAGTACTATTCACGAGTTACTATTTATGAGTTACTATTCATGAGTTACTATTCACGAGTTACTATTCACGTGGTACTATTCGCCCGTAAAATATATTTCTTTTCGGTCCAAATAATTTTTGGGTACAATATTATTCCATGAGGAGATGTGCTAATTTTTCAGACCGTTGGTTGAAGATATAATAGTAAATCAATATGGACCGCTGGTGAAAAGTTATAATAGTAAATCAATATGGATCGCTAGTTTAAAGTTTTAATAGTAAATCAGTATGGACCGTTGCTTTAAGTTTTAATAGTAAACCAATATGGACCGTCCGTTTAAAAGTAAATCGATCTAGACCGTTCATGAATTAGTTACTATTCAGTCCATTCTCCTATAAATAGAAGCTCATTCCTTCATTATTTCTTGCGAATTCACTGAAACTCTAGAGAGAGAAACTATAGAGAGAAAGAAGAAAAGTATTCTGCTACTTCACTACTCCAGTATTTAGTTTTTCTAAGGTAGGGGATATTATTTGTTGTACTCGTAAGGGGTATTCTTTTTTTCTTATTCGTGAAGAGAACTTCTGTTATTCCATTCTTTATTATTCTGTTGGAATAACCTGTATACGCGGGATACCCTATACTTGGTGAAATTCTTCTGTTATTCCATTCTTTATTATTATGTTGGAATAACATGTATATACGAAGTAACGCATACATGGTGAAATTCTTCTATTATTCCATTCTTATTATTCTGTTGGAATAACCTGTTTATGCGAAGTAACGCATACATGGTGAAATTCTTCTTATGTTTCGTTCTTTATTATTCTGTCGGAATATCTTGTCTGTGCATTTACGCTGGACCTGGTTCCATTATTTATTATTCTGTTGGGAATATCCTATCTGTGCATTTACACCGGACCTAGTTCTAATATTTATTATTCTGTTGGGAATAACCTGTGTGTGTAGTCTATCGCACGCATGGTGAATCCTTCTGTTATTCTATTCTTTATTATTCTGTTGGAATAACCTTTCAATGTGGATTACCGCATACATGGTGAATGATCCTTCGTATTCATTCCTTATTAAATTGTGGAAATGATCTGTCTACGTGGATTACCTCATTGCGGGTGAAAATCCATTTGCAGTTTCATATATTCTATTATACTCAGTTGGTTAAAGCTTTGGCTTCTATACTCAATGAAATTAGTGGAATATCCTTGATATTTCCGCTTCATCCAGTATCTTTTCATGGAAATATTCTTCTGAGCATTCTTGAATTTTACTGCACAAAGCAGTATCATGTTGACAATTTGGACGTTATTGAGTTCAGGATAAATTAACTTATAAATATTTAAAATTTATTCTTGAACCTGTTTTTATTGAATTGTAATCATCCTCATGCTTATATTATGTTGAAAGTCATCTTTGACTTACGTGCATAGACAAACATGGTATGATTATGACAAGGGATTATTCGGTATAATCATGACCGTAATGTGACGAATGATGTGGTAAAAGTCCTCATTGGCCTGTAGTTCATTGGTGGACAGTTGTTGGTATGATTATGACCAGGGATTATTTGGTATAGCCATGACCATTGATGATTATATGAATATCCTTGGCCGTGGAGTAGGGATGATTCGATTTTATTTATTAAGCTGAGTCTCAGCGATAAAGTTGATGAAAAACTTTTTAAATCATAGAAGATAGTAGATTTTATACCTTACTTGACTCTTCTAATGGATTGCTTGTTCCGCTACAGTTAAATTTGATGTTTATTATATTTTATTAGTTTAACACCTTTGAAGGCTAATGATAATTTATTCTGCATTATCTTAGTCATAATATTTCTTACTGGGCTAGTTGAGCTCACCCTTTCTTTCACTGTTCTCTTCATGAAATGAGAACGTAGCTGGGACTAGTCGGGGAACAGAGTGATGATCCTAGATGGTGCATTAGTAGTCCTCACTATTCTGTGAAATAGTGTGATAATAAATGTAATGAGGACTACATTGAGTGTGGATATTGTCTAGATGACAATATTTGTATTAAAACTCACAGCCTATGTTTTGTCGTATTTTACATGATTGTTGTATAATTAAGTTATATTTGTATTCAGTACTTTGTATCTGGCGACTCAAGGTGGGTGATGTATACCTGTTTTGGTGGCGTCACATATATGGCTATATGTATATACACAGTTGTGTAGTAAACAGTCACTATAATCCAAAAAACCGTCGCCATAGGAAATATATTAATATATATATATATATATATATAGGAAAAATATATGTATACAGTTGTGTAGTACATAGTCG
Organism: Panax japonicus; assembly: GCA_020205505.1. NCBI lineage: Eukaryota > Viridiplantae > Streptophyta > Magnoliopsida > Apiales > Araliaceae > Panax > Panax japonicus. Next base: position 47,340,452 of record CM035105.1, on the reverse strand, counting down.
GCTATGTCGACGGTTTTTTGGGCTATAACAACGGTTTCACCCGTCGCCATAGCTATTCTGGGCATACGGAGACGGGTGAACCGTCACCATAGCCCAAAACACCTGTTACCATAGGCTGACTATGTAATACACAGCTGTGTATGCCCATATATGTAAGACCCCAAGACTTTTATGAAATAAAAGTCTAATTTAATTTATGATTATTATTCTAAAATTGTAAAATGTTAAATTGATAAATGGTCAAATGAAAAATTAATCGGATAAATGAGTAATTAAAGAGGGGGATTAAATCTTCTAGAAGGGGGAGGCGGCTAAGAGCTGAATTGTGGGAGAGGGAATTGAGGGGGGAACATGCGGGGAAAAGAAATGAAGAAAAAGAGGAAAGGAAGAAAAAAAAGGGAAAGAAGATAAAGAGGAGAGAGGGAGAGAAATGATAATTCCCATCATTCTCACACTCCGTCCCATAGCCCAAAATCAGCAGAAAGAAAAGAGAGAGAGAAAAGAGAAGAAGAAGAAGAAGAAGAAGAAGAAGAAAAATTAAAGAAGAAATTAAGAAAATGTATGATTTATTCTTAAATTTACGTTTTTATAGATTTTATGTAAAGAGTACATACTTATATATATTGGATGATTTAAACTTGCATAAACATAAATCAAACGAAAGAAATTAAGAATTAAAAAAAAAGAACAAAATATGGAGATTTTCAGAAAAATTAGTTTACTACTTAATTTTATAAAATCCATAACTCTTTGTGTATAATGAGTTAGGAGATAAGTCATATATCAAAAGAAAGCCTTGGAAGTAAGCTAAACGCAGAAATTTGAATCACCCAAAAATTCTTTGTGGATTTTTCGTTGTGATTGTTTGAGTGAAACTGGTGCGAAGGACTTACAGTTCAAAAAATTAGTTTTATTAAACTCTATTGCGTGAGTTATAATTTTTAATCCGACTGTTGGATCATTGTAATTTTTGGATATGCTATACATATATAAGTGGAGTATATGTCCACAAATTTTGAATCGTTAAAGATTAATGTATGGACCGTCAATTGAAAGTTTTAATAGTAAATTAATATGGACCGTCCATTTTAATAGTAAATTAATCTGGACCGTTCGTGAATTAGTTACTATTTAGTCCATTCTCCTATAAATAGAAACTCATTCCTTCATTATTTCTTATGAATTCACTAAAACTATAGAGAGAAACTATAGAGAGATAATAAGAGAAAAAGAAGAAGAGTATTCTGCTACTATAATATTGCAGTATTTAATCTTCTACTAAGGTAAGGGATGTTATTTTTGGTATGGTAAGGGGTATTATGTATTTCATATTCGTACGTGATATTACTTCATACTCGTAAGGGTTGTCATTCTATTCCTTATTAATATGTGAGAATAACCTGTCTAAGCATATTACTGTATGCATGGTGAATAACCCTTCGTATTTATTCTTTATTAATCTGCGGGAGTAACCCGTCTACGCGGATTATCGTATGCATGGTGAATAACCCTTCATATTCATTCTTTATTAATCTGCGGGAGTAACCTATCTATGTGGATTACCGCATGCATGGTGAATAACCCTTCGTATTCATTCTTTATTAATCTGTGGGAGTAACCTGTCTACGCGGATTACCGCATGCATGGTGAATAACCCTTCGTATTCATTCTTTATAAATCTGCGGGAGTAACCTGTCTACGCAGACTATCGCATGCATGGTGAATAATCCTTCGTATTCATTCTTTATTAAATTTTGGAAAAGAGCTGTCTACGCGGATTACCGCATGACGGGAGAAAATCCATTTGCAGTTTTGTTTATTCTTTTATAATCGTATGAGATATCATTTCTTTTATACTCGTCATGGGATATCGTTTTCTTTCGTATTCGATACTATTCATACCGGAGTACTATTTATCTGGGGTACTATTCATTCGGGGTACTTTACATGACGGGGTACTATTTATTCGGGATACTTTGCATGACGGGGTGCTATTCATTCGGGTAATATTTATGCCAAAATTAGTTTTTTTTTTCTGTCCAAATTATCTTTGATATATGAATCTTATTCTTAAATTTGAATTCACGTTTTGATTATCATGTTGACCAATTGGACATTCTTGAACTCTAGATAAATTGAATTATAAATATTTAATATTTATCCTTAAGCTCACTTGATTGATTCGTTATATCATTGTTATAATCCTCAAACTTAAATTTGTGTTGGAAAGTTATCTTTGACCTGTAGTGCAAAGATAAACTGTTGATTGGTATGATTATGACCATGAATTGTGTATTGGTATAATCATGGCCGAAATTGTGTATTAATATAATCATAACCATTGGTTTTATAGTTGTATGTCTTTGGCCCGTAGTGCAAAGATGAATTGTTGATCATTGGTTTTACTGTGACGCCCCAAAAATAAGTATACATCATCCATTCTGAGTCGCCAAATACATGGTACAAAAATAAATACAACTTCAGTAATACAATTGTCGTGCAAAATATGACAACACATATACTGTGAGTTTGAATACAAATATTGTCTAATAGACAGTATACAAACTCAAAAGGAGTCGTCATTAAAATTATTGATACACTATTTTACAAAATAGTGAGGACCACTAAAACAACTATCTTGAATCATCACTCCATACCCCGGCTAGTTCCTGTTAAATTCTCTCCTCCTAAGAAGAACAATGGAACAAAAAGGAAAAGGGTGAACTCAACTAGCCCAATAAAGAATATTATGACTAAGATAATATACAACAAATTATCATTAGTCTTCAACAGGGAAAAATTTGATAAAATATAATAGACAACAAGTTTTAGATCAACAACTACAGTGGAAACAACAATCCATTAGAAGAGTCAAGTAGAGAAAGAATTTTACTATCTTCTAAGATTTAAAAGTCCATCATCAATATTTTATCCCTGTAACATCAATCAATATATATCTTGAATCAAATATTCATCTTTACACTACAGGCCAAAGATATTCATTTGTATCACCAGTTGGTCATGTTCATCTCAACACCTGTTCATCTTTGCACTACGGGCCAAAGATATTCATTAGGTAATCATTCATCTTTGCACTATGGGCCAAATATATTCAATAGGTAATCATTCATCGTTGCACTACAGACCAAATATATTCAGTAATATCATTATTTAGGACTGAGGATGATGAAAAATATCTTAAAGAAAACGAATCCAGTGAGATAAAAGATCAAAGATTAGGGATTCGTACTTTAGTTTATCCAAGTTCAAAAATACTCCATAATAACCAACTGTGAAACAGAATTCAAAAATAAACATCAAAACATGGATACAATCAAAGATAGTAACCATAATAGACATCTTGGATAAAAAGGAGAAAATTTCATTTTTCAGTGAATAGTGTCGTATTTGTGAATAATGTCGTATACGTGAATAGTGTCATATACGTGAATAGCATCCCCGACACAAAAAAGTAGAAATTCCACAATAAAATCCATACCAATATTTTGGTATAATGATATTTAAAAAATAACATCATTGGAAAGAAAATAACATCCCTTACCTCAAAATATCAGTACTTCTGATCGGAATATCGGTATATGGCTGAAGAAAACTTGTACTGATGAATAACAACTCACAAAGTATCTAAATACTCATAAAATACGCTCGATAATATAGAGAGAGAAAGAGAGAAAACTTGTTTCTGGTGTGATTTTCAATTCTAACTAAACACCCTATTTATAGGAAAATGCTTAGAACGCCATAGCAGACTAACCTGCTACCTGATGGTTTTACCTGCTACTATTCAAGCCCACCACTTTTGAAAATAAATTCCAGCACATTTCATTACTCACCAACCAAAAGTGGGGCCCACCATATTTTTAATAAAAAACATTATATTTTTTGAAACTTCTACAATTCATAATAAATAGCCCTTTTATTAGAAAAATTCAAATCTCATGTGTTTTCCATAGGAAATTTAATTCTCTGCAACTTTGTACGTTAATTTTTTTTTAAATTCCAAACGAAAAATGATCGAAATCCACATACGGACAATTTACAAAACCTCCATTCCGACAAAATACTGATAAAACACCTCAGTATTAATTCCTTCATTTATAACCACATAAAATAAATATATCCATCATATAAATTAATAACTAATTATTCGCAAATAATATTACAGAATCATAATTATGACAACCAGGTCGTTCCCAGGAAAGATGTGGCTTTCCGATAAAGATTTCTCCTTATTGGCGCGCGATTAGGTGACCAAACCCCTTTCCTAGACAAAACTTCCTTAGACATTGCCAATAATGATATCTAATAATATTATACAAATAATATAAATTATGGATCTAATAATAGAGATACTGTGCAGTGATAATTATTGAAACAACAATAATATAAAATATCAACGCAGCAATTATTGAACCAATAAAATAAAATATTGAATAGTAATTACTGTAACAATTATTGAGTAGTAACTTCTTACGTAAGAATCAATAATTTCAAAAATACTGTGCAATACCGCGTGCTACTGTGTAACCACGCGTATTACTGTATTTTAACCACCGGGTATTCCAACATTGTTAACTGTGACGCCCCCAAAATTAGGTATACATCACCCATCTTGAGTCGTCAGACACATGGTACAGAATTCAAATACAACTTACTAATACAACTGTCGTGTACAAAACGACAAAACATAACTGTGAGTTTGAATACAATTATTGTCTACTAGAGAGCATACAAACTCAAAAGGTGTCCTCAATACAATTATTGTCACACTATTTAACAGAATAGTGAGGACTACTAATACTATTCTCTGGTCCATCACTCCGTTCTCCGACTCGTCCCAGCTATATTCTCATTTCCTGAAGAGAACAGTGAAAGAAAGGGTGAGCTCAACTAGCCCAGTAAGAAATATTATGACTAAGATAATGCAGAATAATTTATCATTAGCCTTCAACAGTGTTAAATTGATAAAATATAATAATCATCAAGTTTAACTGCAGCGGAACCAGCAATCCATTAAAAGAGTCAAGTAGAAAATAAAATCTACTATCTTTTATGATTTAAAAGGTTTTTCATCATCGTTATAGCTGAGACTCAGCTTAATAAATATTCCACATCATCGAATCACCCCCGCACTACGGCCAAGGATATTCTTTAGTATCACGACCACAATTATTCATGCACTACGGCCAAGAATATTTGTGTATTCATTAATGGTCATGATCATGCCAACAACTGTCCATCAATGCACTACGGCAAATGAGACTTTTACCACATCATTTGTAACATTACGGTCATGATTACACCGAATAATCCCTGGTCATAATCATACCAAGTCCATCCATGCTCTACAGGCCACAGATGACTTTAAAAAAATATAAATAAGAGGATGATGACAATTTTATAAGAATTCAATAAAACAAGTTCAAGAATTATTTTATCCAGAAATTATTAACGTCCAAATTTGTCAACACGATACTGTTTTGTGGTGTAAAATTCAAGAATGATCAGAAGAAGATTTCCATGAAAGGATACTGGATGAAGCGCAAATATCAAGGATATTCCACTAATTTCATGGAGCATAGAAGTCAAAGTTTTATCCAACTGAGTATAATAAAGAATGGAATAACAAAAGAAATCACCATGCATGCGATAGACCGCACAGACAGGTTATTCCAGCAGAATAATAATAACGGAACCAGGTCAGGTGAAATTCACACCGACAGGATGTTCCAACAGAATAATAAAGAATGGAACCAGGTCCGGTGTAAAACACACAGACAGGATATTCCAACAGAATAATAAATAATGGAACCAGGTCCGGTGTAAAACACACAGACAGGATATTCCGACAGAAATATAAAGACAGGATAGTAAATGGATGTCACCAAGTATAGGGTATTCCGCGTATACCGGTTATTCCAACAGAATAATAACGAATGGAATAACATAAGGATTTCACCAAGTATAGGGTGTACCGCGTATACAGGTCATGTATAGGGTATGCCACTTTTACAGGTTATTCCAACAGAATAACAAAGAATGGAATAACATAAGTTCTCTTCAAGAAGAAAGAATAACACCCCTTACGGGTACAACAAATAATATTCCCTACCTTAGAAGAACTGGATATAAGTGAAGTAGCAGAAAACTCTTCTTCTTTCTCTCTTATTCTCTATACTTTCTCTCTCTATAGCTTGAACGAATTCGTAAGAAATAATGAAGGAATGAGCTTTCTATTTATAGAAAACTGAGGGTGGCTCTTGGTCTTAACGAAGGGTCAAAATGACTCTTGGTAATATTGAAGAGACAACTACTATTTACGAAGGGGTAATTAACCCTTGGAACACCGAAGAGGCAGTTAACTCTTGGTAATATTGAAGGGACAACTACTATTGACGAAGGTAACTATTATTTACGAAGGTAATTACTATTTACAAAGGTAATTACTATTTACAAAGGTAATTATTATTTACAAAGGTAATTATTATTTACGAAAATAATTACTATTTACGAAGATAATTACTATTTACGAAGGTAATTATTATTTACTATTTATGAAAGAGACTCTTAGATAACGACATATGGCCCCCCATAAATAATTAAACTTATCACCAACGTCTCATAATAGACTCTTTCTATACATCAAGGATTGAATAAAAATTACCAAAAATCATTTTATTTTTTTAATCAACACATAATTAATCTTTCAACAATTATTATAACTTTTCGTCTCAATTATTGTTTAAATAATATATTATACAAATGATACTGTGACAATAATTGAATCAATAATATAAGAGATATGATGCAGCAATTACTGTAACAATAATTGAGTATAGCTGAATGACTTTTCACGTAAGCATCAATAATCAATACCGTGTGCTACTATGCAACAACGCGTATTACTGTACTTTTACTACCGAGTAGTTCAACAGTTTTAACGGTAACACCTCCGCCGTTATTTTCATAAAGTATTTTTGTCGTTTTCTCAATCCGACAATAATTCCATTGTGGGGTCCACCAATGATTGTACCGTTGTACGAATATTCCCCGACAAAAAGAATATTCCCCGACCAAACGAATATTTTATAACAACTTGCGTACTTTGCAACATTTATAAATATTACCCACAACTATAATATTATATCAAATCCACACCATAATTTTCAAAAATATAATTCGAGAAAATTAAATATTTATTCATAAAATCTGGGGTCTCACAATCTCCCCTCCTTAAGAAATTTCGCCCTCGAAATTTACGTACGTACCTGGTATGCCGAACATGTGAGGATACCTTGACTTCACTTCAAATTCTAACTCTTGAGATATAACTTTTGAGTGTTGAATATGATCCTTCTTATCAAAGATTGTAACACGTATCTCTTCAAACGTTAAATCATCCGCTATCTCGTCCGGTTCTAAATTAATAATGTGGTTCGGGTCGTCCACATATTTACGTAACATCGATACAAAAAAAACGTTATGAACACGCAATATATTTGGCGGTAAAACGAGTCTATAAGCCACAGTTCCTACTCAATCGAGGATTTCAAATGGGCCAACTAAATCGAGCGTTTAGATTTCATCTCTTCGTCAATTCTTGCTTCTAGAATAACGCCCTCTTGAACCTTCTTAATTCTTCACATTCTTCAGCTCCGAGTGTGTAGCTTGAGCGGCTTTAACTTTATCGATTAAAGTCGATTCTACTTGTATATTCGTTATCTTCACGTGAGTTCATATATTCGCACTTGTGATCACATACGATCTTCTATACAACGCGTCAGGTACCACGTTCGCTTTTCCACGATGGTATTAAATGATATGATCGTAATCTTCAACAGCTCGAGCCAACGTCTTTGGCACGTTATACGTTCGTTTTAGGTGAAGAAAATATTTGAGGGTTTAAGAAATGGGTTTTGTACTAGGGTCAATAGAAAATTCGATTTCACGCTCCAGGGTAGGCTAAGAAGTCTTCAAGAATACGTCAGAAAATTTATTAACACTAGAAATATCATTCAAAATTGTGACCCTCATCCAAGACTTGGATAACACTTCACATTGATACCTATCAACTTGTTATCGTTATTCACAACGTCTCTTACGGAAAGTCTGTCTTCGGTGCATTCCACATAAGGAAGTCAACAATGAAAGGATCGGGGCTCTTTATTTATGGCTTGAAATGACAATGATTGACTTTAGTGGTTTGGTTGCTTGAATTCGCATAACAGGTTTGTTAGGAATATGAAAGCTAACAACCTTACGAAAAGCATGATGAGTAGTTAACCAATCGATTCCTAAAATCGCATCAAAGACAGGTATTTTCAAAGACAAAAGATCGACAGGTAACGTGAAAATGTCGATTTGAATCAAACAAGATTTATAAATAGTGGAGGTAACGAAGGTTTCTCTCAATGGAGTTTTAATAGATGAATCAAAGTTTAACTTCTCCGAAGTTAAGTACAAACATTGAACACAACTAGGTGAAATAAAAGAGTGAGTAGAACCGGTATCTAACACGGTATAGATTTCGCAAGAGTTTATGTCTAACATACCCGTGATAATTTCGTTCGGGTTACTCTCTCCATGAGAAGTCAAAAAACGCTCTTCCTGAAACCACCGACTTGATTGGTGCCCCCGTCCCAGCTGGACTTGATTTCGCTACAGGACAAAATCGAGCTATGTGACCATCTTTTCCACAACTAAAACATACCTTGGAAGGCTTTGAACAGTTTGGCCTTATATGTCCCTCCTCTCCGCATCTGTAGCATCTAACTGGCGGTCGTTCTCCTCCCCTAGAATTTGCTGCTGGTGTTGGTGCTGCTACCGACGTCTTCCCGTCATCATTAAATCTTCTCTTTATAGATCGGACATCTCTTTCCACAATATCAACACGTCGTGCGGCTTTTACCCACGCATCCTTCATTCTCACTCGTTCAGTTGTTTCTTCTTTCAGCTGATCCTTAATATTTGAATTCTCAGATTCTAACTTTAATATCTTACATTGTGCCAAATCGTGATTTTGTTCGAGCATCACATATCGGGTAACACAATTTTGAATCGTTACATCTCTTTGCTCCACGACCGCCTGTCGTTCTTCAACCTGTTCTTCTAACTCATGAATACGATTTTGTAATTCTACATTTTGATCATATAATATCTCTAATAAATTCTCCTCAGGTACCTCTTCTTCCTCTTCTTCCTCACTCTCAGCTGCTACCTCTGTAACTAGCTCGGGTGCAACTATTAGTTCTTCACGCACCACGTAAATATCTCTAATTTCTTCTTCGTCTGACATCACATTAACTTGGTTAGTGATTAAAGGTGTCTCAACAGTCTCATGTGCTTCATTGCGTATCTCAACATTTTCAGATGCCATTTTCAAATACTGTCACAAAACAAAGGTTAATTGACATGTAACATATTATCCCTATATTCTGACCGACCAATAAAATAGCACATAAACTTAGGTAGGTCATACTAGCGAAGGAATTCCCCGTCTCTCCCCTCCTAGTACTATTCTCACATCATAGCCAGGGATCATATCCCTAAGCTCTGATACCAACTGTGACGCCCCCAAAATTAGGTATACATCACTCATCTTGAGTCGTCAGACACATGGTACAGAATTCAAATACAACTTACTAATACAACTGTCGTGTACAAAACGACAAAACATAACTGTGAGTTTGAATACAATTATTGTCTACTAGAGAGCATACAAACTCAAAAGGTGTCCTCAATACAATTATTGTCACACTATTTAACAGAATAGTGAGGACTACTAATACTATTCTCTGGTCCATCACTCCGTTCTCCGACTCGTCCCAGCTATATTCTCATTTCCTGAAGAGAACAGTGAAAGAAAGGGTGAGCTCAACTAGCCCAGTAAGAAATATTATGACTAAGATAATGCAGAATAATTTATCATTAGCCTTCAACAGTGTTAAATTGATAAAATATAATAATCATCAAGTTTAACTGCAGCGGAACCAGCAATCCATTAAAAGAGTCAAGTAGAAAATAAAATCTACTATCTTTTATGATTTAAAAGGTTTTTCATCATCGTTATAGCTGAGACTCAGCTTAATAAATATTCCACATCATCGAATCACCCCCGCACTACGGCCAAGGATATTCTTTAGTATCACGACCACAATTATTCATGCACTACGGCCAAGAATATTTGTGTATTCATTAATGGTCATGATCATGCCAACAACTGTCCATCAATGCACTACGGCAAATGAGACTTTTACCACATCATTTGTAACATTATGGTCATGATTACACCGAATAATCCCTGGTCATAATCATACCAAGTCCATCCATGCTCTACAGGCCACAGATGACTTTAAAAAAATATAAATAAGAGGATGATGACAATTTTATAAGAATTCAATAAAACAAGTTCAAGAATTATTTTATCCAGAAATTATTAACGTCCAAATTTGTCAACACGATACTGTTTTGTGGTGTAAAATTCAAGAATGATCAGAAGAAGATTTCCATGAAAGGATACTGGATGAAGCGCAAATATCAAGGATATTCCACTAATTTCATGGAGCATAGAAGTCAAAGTTTTATCCAACTGAGTATAATAAAGAATGGAATAACAAAAGAAATCACCATGCATGCGATAGACCGCACAGACAGGTTATTCCAGCAGAATAATAATAACGGAACCAGGTCAGGTGAAATTCACACCGACAGGATGTTCCAACAGAATAATAAAGAATGGAACCAGGTCCGGTGTAAAACACACAGACAGGATATTCCAACAGAATAATAAATAATGGAACCAGGTCCGGTGTAAAACACACAGACAGGATATTCCGACAGAAATATAAAGACAGGATAGTAAATGGATGTCACCAAGTATAGGGTATTCCGCGTATACCGGTTATTCCAACAGAATAATAACGAATGGAATAACATAAGGATTTCACCAAGTATAGGGTGTACCGCGTATACAGGTCATGTATAGGGTATGCCACTTTTACAGGTTATTCCAACAGAATAACAAAGAATGGAATAACATAAGTTCTCTTCAAGAAGAAAGAATAACACCCCTTACGGGTACAACAAATAATATTCCCTACCTTAGAAGAACTGGATATAAGTGAAGTAGCAGAAAACTCTTCTTCTTTCTCTCTTATTCTCTATACTTTCTCTCTCTATAGCTTGAACGAATTCGTAAGAAATAATGAAGGAATGAGCTTTCTATTTATAGAAAACTGAGGGTGGCTCTTGGTCTTAACGAAGGGTCAAAATGACTCTTGGTAATATTGAAGAGACAACTACTATTTACGAAGGGGTAATTAACCCTTGGAACACCGAAGAGGCAGTTAACTCTTGGTAATATTGAAGGGACAACTACTATTGACGAAGGTAACTATTATTTACGAAGGTAATTACTATTTACAAAGGTAATTACTATTTACAAAGGTAATTATTATTTACAAAGGTAATTATTATTTACGAAAATAATTACTATTTACGAAGATAATTACTATTTACGAAGGTAATTATTATTTACTATTTATGAAAGAGACTCTTAGATAACGACATATGGCCCCCCATAAATAATTAAACTTATCACCAACGTCTCATAATAGACTCTTTCTATACATCAAGGATTGAATAAAAATTACCAAAAATCATTTTATTTTTTTAATCAACACATAATTAATCTTTCAACAATTATTATAACTTTTCGTCTCAATTATTGTTTAAATAATATATTATACAAATGATACTGTGACAATAATTGAATCAATAATATAAGAGATATGATGCAGCAATTACTGTAACAATAATTGAGTATAGCTGAATGACTTTTCACGTAAGCATCAATAATCAATACCGTGTGCTACTATGCAACAACGCGTATTACTGTACTTTTACTACCGAGTAGTTCAACAGTTTTAACGGTAACACCTCCGCCGTTATTTTCATAAAGTATTTTTGTCGTTTTCTCAATCCGACAATAATTCCATTGTGGGGTCCACCAATGATTGTACCGTTGTACGAATATTCCCCGACAAAAAGAATATTCCCCGACCAAACGAATATTTTATAACAACTTGCGTACTTTGCAACATTTATAAATATTACCCACAACTATAATATTATATCAAATCCACACCATAATTTTCAAAAATATAATTCGAGAAAATTAAATATTTATTCATAAAATCTGGGGTCTCACATTAACGGTAACCATTACGCCGTTATTTATAAAAACTCAAACTTGTCATTTTCTTCATCCCACAGTTATCCGTTATGGGGCCCACAAATGGCTGCGCCGTCGTACGAATAATCCCCGACAGAAAGAATATTCCAAGACCAAACGAATACATGATCCCCAATATTAAATTTTACGTCCTTTCGATGAAGATATGCATAACTCTTTTGTCGATCATGTGCCGTTTGTATACATTATCGAATCGTTTGGATCTTTTCTGTATTTATGCGTACCAATTCTGGTCCCACTAATGTTGCTTCTCCCACTTCATCCCAGCATACTAGAGAGCGACATTTTCATTCACACAATGCTTCAAATGGAGACATGTCTATACTTGCCTGATAACTGTTTTTGTAGGAGAATTCCACCAATGGTAGGTACTTATCCCAACTTCCTTTGAAATCTAGGACACAAAGTCTTAATAGATCTTCAAAAGTTTGAATAGTCCTCTCTGATTGCCCATCCGTTTGATGATGGTATGTCGAACTGAATCGTAAATCTGTGCCCATAGCTTTCTGCAAGCTAACCCAAAATCGTGAAGTGAATCTTGGGTCACGGTCCGAAACTATTAATACTGCCATGCCATTCAATCTCACAATCTCATTTATGTACATACTAGTAAGATGTTCAAGGGAATAAGTCTCCCGTATAGGCAAGAAATGGGCAGACTTGGTTAATCTATCAACAATAATCCAAATCGCATCTATGCCTTGAGAAACCTTGGGAAGACCTGTAACGAAATCCATAATAATGTGTTCCCACTTCCATTTTAGAATCTTAAGTGGTTGCAATGGACCCTTTGGCACTTGATTCTCTGCCTTTACACGTTGACAAGTTAAACACCTCGAGATAAACTCCGCGATCTCTCTCTTTATATTGTTCCACCAAAATGTATGTCGAAGATCATGATACATTTTGGTACTCCTAGGATGGATTGCAAACAGTGTGTTGTGTGCCTCCATCATGATTCTATGCTTCAAGTCAGAATTGTTAGGAACGCAAAGTCTGGAGTTGACTCGAAGTATTCCTTCTTCATCAATTCTTGCTTCTGGAATAACATCTTCTTGCACTTTCTTCTTAATACGCATCAGCTCCATATTCGCAGCTTGAGCAGCTTTAACTTTATCCATTAAAGTCGGTTCTACTCGTATATTTGATATCATCACGTGGGTACTTGGAGCCTTTACCTCTATCTCCATCCTTTGCAAGTCATACAAAATGGACCTTTGTGTTAACAACATAGCACTCATACCCGCATATGATCTTCTACTCAATACGTCAGCTACCACGTTTGCTTTTCCAGGATGATATTGGATGGTGTGATCATAATCTTTCAATAGCTCGAGCCAACGTCGTTGCTGCATACTGAGTTCCTTTTGAGTGAAGAAATATTTGAGGCTTTTATGATCTGTATGAATCTCCACTTTCTCCCCATACAGGTAGTGTCTCCAGATCTTTAATGCGAAAATGACTGCTGCCAACTCCAAATCATGAGTAGGATAATTCCTCTCATATTCTTTGAGGTATCGCGAGGCATATGCTATGACTTTTGTGACGCCCCCAAAATAGGTCCATTCCATCCAACCCATTTTGAGTCGCCAAATACATGGTACAGAAACAACCACAACTTTTACAACCCATAAACTGTGAGTTTGAATACAAACATTGTCATCTAGACAATATACATACCCAACTATGTCCTCAATACACTTATTGATATATTATTTTATAAAAATGGTGAGGACTACTAAACAACTCTCTCAAGGACCATCAATTCATACCCCGACTCGTACTCGCTATATTCTCGTCTCCTGAGAAGAAAAATGGAACAAAAAGGAAAAGGGTGAGCTCAACTAGCTCAGTAAAGAATATTATGACTAAGATAATATACAACAAATTATCGTTAGCCTTCAACAGGGAAAAAAATCTAATAGAATACAATAGACAGCAAGTTTTAAATTAATATTCACAGCGGAAAATATTAATTCATAGAAGAGTTACGTAGAGGATGAAATCTACTAATGTCTATGAATTTAACAGTCCATCAACAGTATTTTTATCCCTGTAACATCAATCAATGCACATCTTGAATCATATATTCATCCTTGCACTACAGGCCAAGGATATTCATCTGTTGGTCATGTTCATCTAAACACCTGTTCATCTTTGCACTACGGGCCAAAGATATTCATCAGAAATCATTCATCTTTGCACTACAGGCCAAAGATATTCAATAATAACATCCTTTAAGACTGAAGATGATAAAAAAATATTTTTAAAGAAGCGAATCCAGCGAAACAAAATGACAAGGATTAAGGATTAAGGATTAAGGATTCGTACTTTGTTTTATTCATGTCCAAAAATACCTCAAAAATAATCATAGTAGTGTAAAATTCAAGAATGATCAAAACATGGATACAATCAAAGCTAGTATCCACAATAGATATTTTGGACGAAAAGAAAAAAAATAATTTTTCTGTGAATAGTGCCGTATTCGTGAATAGTGCCGTATACGTGAATAGTAACTCCGGCACAAAAGTTCCAAATTTGATAAAAACGTTCACCAATATTTCGGCATAATGATATTGAAGAAAATAATATCATTTAAGAAGAAAATAACATCCCTTACCTCAAAATAGCTGTACTTCTGACTGAATTTCGGTATAGTGCTGACAGAAACTCGCACCGTATAGCAACACTTAAAGTATACTCACAAGAATACGCTCGATAATATAGAGAGAGAAAGAGAGAAAACTTTGTTTCTGGTGTGATTTTCAATTCTAACTTAGCCCTCTATTTATAGGAAAATGTTAGAACGCCAAAGGAGACTAAAATAATAAATTAATATTATTTATTTTTAAAATTCATACGCATGCTTTTAAGACCAGCCACCAGCCATCTTTGAATAAATTTTCAGCAGCCCATGTGTTTGAAAAATCAAAAGTGGGACCCACCCATAATTTAATAAAAATTATTTTATTTTTCGAAACTTCAATAATTTGTAGAAAATAGCTCGTTTATCAGAAAAATTCGAAACTCGCGACTTTCCAAGGGAAATTCCATTCTCTACAACTTTGCAGAAGAAAATTTTTCCAAATTCCAAATAGAAATTAACCGAAATCCACAAACGGGCGATTTTACAGTCTATACTCAATTTTCGGTCAAAAATTATGTCCACCGACACACAAAACATGTGTTAAACATTTAATGCCACAAAAATACTCTACCTCCTCATATACTCATATATCCCACATTCATTATAAAAATATCATCGTTAATATATTATTAAAATAATATATTTAAATGAATTATTTTATCAAAAAAAGATAAAATATTAATTTTCAACCATTGTCACATTAAAAATTTTCTCCATCTATATCCACATAAAATAAATATTTTCTTTATCATAATAATCAATAATTAATTATTAAAAATAATATTACAGAATCACAGTACTGACAACCAGGCCGTTCCCAGGATAGAGGGGGCTTTCCAATAAGGATTTCTCCTTACTGGCGCACAATTAGATGACCAAACCTCTCCTTGACAGAACTTTCTAGACATTACCAATAATGTTATCTGATAATATTATTCAAATAATATAAATTATTGATCTGATAATGGAAAATACTATGCAATGACAATTATTAAAACAATAATAATATAAATATCGACGCAGCAATTATTGAATCAATAAAGTAATGAACAGTAACTCCTGTAGCAATTATTGAGTAGTGCCTTCTTACGTAAGGATCAATAATTCAAAATACTGTGCAATACCGTGTGCTACTGTGCAACAACGTGTATTACTGTATTTTAACCACCGGGTATTTCAACAGTGTAAACGGTAACAACTACGCCGTTATTTTTAAACAACTTATATTTGTCGTTTTCTTCCTCCAATCGCTTTCCGTTATGGGGCCCACACATGGCTGCGCCGTCGTACGAATATTCCCCGACAGTACGAATATTCCACGACCAAACGAATATTCCCCGACAACAATGAATATTTTATAACCACTTGCTTATTTTGAAATATTTGCGTATTTTACCCATAACTATCCACATTAATCAAATCAACCCTTACTATTCAAAATAATAATTAAAGAAAATTAAATTTCATTTATTAATTATTTGGGGTCTTACAACTTTCCCATGTTGCATGAGGACATATCCTAACCCTTTGCCTGAAGCATCGCTGTAGATAACAAATCCATCTGAACCAGATGGTATTGTCAGAACAGGTGCCGAAATTAGTCTCCTCTTGAGCTCTTGAAAACTCTTCTCACAATCCTTGCTCCAACTGAATTTTGTATCTTTATGAGTCAGCTGAGTTAACGGAGTAGCGATTCAAGAAAATCCTTCCATAAATGTCCGATAATAACCAGCTAAGCCCATAAAGCTATGTACTTCGGTCACCGACTTCGGTTGCTCCCAACTTTGTATTGCTTCAATTTTCGCCGGATCGACAGATACTCCATGTTTTGACACCATGTGCCCAAGGAATGATACTTCCTCAAGCCATAACTCACATTTCTTTAGCTTGGCATATAGCTTGTTATCACGAAGCCTTTGCAGCACCATCTTCAAATAGTGCTCATGATCTTCACGGCTTTTGGAATAGATGAGGATGTCATCAATAAAGACAACAACGAACTGATCCAAATATTCTTTGAACACACGTTTCATCATATCCATGAAAGTAACAGGAGCATTAGTCAATCCAAAATACATGACTAAGAATTCATAATGCCCGTACCTAGTTCTGAAGGCAGTCTTTGGAATATCCTTAGTTTTAATCTTTAGCTGATGATATCCAGAATGATGATCGATCTTTTAAAAGAATTGTGCTCCTTGTAACTGGTCGAAAAAGTCATAAATGCGAGGTAGCGGATACCTATTCGTAATGGTGACATGGTTCAATTCTCAGTAGTCAATACAAAGTCGCATACTCCCGTCTTTCTTCTTTACGAATAACACACGAGCAATCCAAGGAGATGTACTAGGATGAATGAAATCGATGTCCAACAACTCCTGTAGTTGGACCTTTAACTCCTGAAGTTCAATAGGAGCCATTCGATATGGGGATTTAGAAATGGACTTTGTACCAGGTTCAAGATCAATAAAGAATTCAACTTCACGTTCTGGGGGTAGACCGGGAAGTTCTTCAGGAAATTCACTAACAACAGAAATATTATTCAAATCTGACGTGTTTTTGTTCAAGTCCGTGACATGGGCTAAGAAAGCTTGGCATCCATTTTTAATAAACGAATAGCTTTATGGCTTGATATGAAAGTGATTAACTTTAATGGTTTGGT
Source organism: Panax japonicus (assembly GCA_020205505.1). NCBI lineage: Eukaryota > Viridiplantae > Streptophyta > Magnoliopsida > Apiales > Araliaceae > Panax > Panax japonicus. Next base: position 47,322,869 of record CM035105.1, on the reverse strand, counting down.
TGTTTGAATTCGCATAATAGGTTGGTTAGGAATATGAAAACTAACAACCTTACGAAAATAATCAATTTTAGTATGATGCGTGCTTAACCAATCAATCCCTAAAATCACATCAAATGCAAGAATTTTCAACGAAATAAGATCGGCAGGTAATGTTATGGTTCTAACTTGAATCAAGCAATATTTATAAACAGTAGATGTAATAAATGTTTCTCCTAATGGAATTTCAACAGATAAGTCAAGGTCTAATTTATCCGGAGTCAAGTTTAAACGTTGAGCACAAGCAGGAGAGATAAAATAATGGGTAGAACTGGTATCTAATAAGGTATAAACTTCGCAAGAGTTTATGATTAGCTTACTCTTGATCACCTCGTTCGGGTTTCTTGCATTTTTTCCAGTCATGACAAACTCCCTCTCTTGAACCACCGACTTTGTTTTGTCCGTAGTCGCCTTTGGTGTCGCCATCCCAGCTGGACTTTACTTCGTTAACGGACAAAACTGGGCTATATGACCGTCTTTTCCACAATTGAAATACACCTTGGAAGGCTGTGAACAGTTTGGACTTATGTGTCCCTCCTCTTCGCATCTATAGCATCTAACTGGCGGTCGTTCTCCTCCCCTAGAATTTGTTGTTGGTGCTGCTGCTGATGTCTTTCCGTCATTGTTGATTCTCCTCTTTCTAAAATTTCCACTTGACTCACCTCTCCTATTATCATGGCCACGATTACCACCCGAGTGGTTACCGCTTTTGTCTGTATTCTTTCCTCCCCGCTGGTTATAATCGCTCCGATGACTGTTGTCACCGGTATGACCCTGATTGTGGTCCCTCGGTTGGGCATACTCATTATCTCGCTCTAATAATTGAGCCTTGTTGACAACATCTGAATATAAAGAAAATATATGAGAGATAAGATATTGTCGAATCTCGGGTTTTAGACCTCTCAGAAACATCCTCGTCATTCGTTCCTCATTCTCGACCAAATGAGGTGCAAACCTGGATAACTCTGCAAACTTCGCCTCGTATTGGGACACCGTCATGTTATTTTGTTCCAATCTGATAAACTCCACCTGCTTCATATGACGAATACTTTCAGAAAAATACTTGTCATTAAAAAGTTTCTGAAATGTTTCCCAAGACATGTTGAGTGCGGCAGGCTGGGTACGCTTCACAGATTCCCACCAGTAATCTGCCTCACCGCGAAACATAAAGGTGGCGAATGGAATCTTCTGTTTCTCCGTACATCCTAAGACATCGAATATCTTGATAATTTGTTTGACCCACGTTTCCACCTTAATCGGATCCGGCTTTCCCGTAAATTTTGGTGGTCCCAACTCCTTGAACTGCTTGGCTGTGATAAGCCGCGCATTGCTATCATTTCTACCCGTATTTTGTGCACGACTCTCCCTCGTCTGATTTTGCATGAACTGTAAAAAGCTTCTAAAAATCCCATCATTCATCAGTTGTTCGGTAGTGTTGTTTACAAGAGGAATATTGCCTTCTTGTTGCACGTTCCCCTGGGTGGTGATTAAAGGTGTCTCCACGGTCTGATTCACTTCATTGTTAATATTTGCAGCTGTCATTCTCAAATACTGCCACAAGACAAGGGTAAATTAACATGTCACATATTATTCATATACTCTGCCTGGCCAAATAAATACCAAATAAACTTAGTCAGGTCATACTAGCGAAGGAATTCCCCGTCTCTCCTCTCCTAGTTCTTGTCTCACATCTCAGCCATGGATCATATCCCTAAGCTTTGATACCAACTGTGATGCCACCAAAATAGGTATACATCACCTATTCTGAGTCGCCAAATACATGGTACAGAAACAAATACAACTTCAGTAATATAATTGTCATGTAAAATACGACAACACATATACTGTGAGTTTGAATACAAATATTATCTAATATACAGTATACAAACTCAAAAGGAGTCCTCATTATAATTATTGATACACTATTTTATAAAATAGTGAGGACTACTAAAACAACTATCTTGAATCATCACTCCATACCCCGGCTAGTTCCTGCTAAATTCTCTCTTCCTAAGAAGAACAATGGAACAAAAAGGAAAAGGGTGAGCTCAACTAGCTCAGTAAAGAATATTATGACTAAGATAATATACAAAAAATTATCATTAGTCTTCAACAGGGAAAAATCTGATAAAATATAATAGACAACAATTTTTAGATCAACAACTGCAGCGGAAATAACAATCCATTAGAAGAGTCAAGTAGAGAAAGAATTCTACTATCTTCTAAGATTTAAAAGTCCATCATCAATATTTTATCCCTGTAACATCAATCAATATACATCTTGAATCAAATATTCATCTTTGCACTACAGGCCAAAGATATTCATTTGTATCACCAGTTGGTCATGTTCATCTCAACACCTGTTCATCTTTGCACTACGGGCCAAAGATATTCATTAGGTAATAATTCATTTTTGTACTACAGGCTAAATATATTCATTAGGTAATCATTCATCTTTGCACTACAGGCCAAAGATATTCAGTAATATCATTATTTAGGACTGAGGATGATGAAAAATATTGTAATACCCAATAAAATAATAAAATAATTAAGTAAGCTTTAAAATATTTAATTGGGCTTTCCTTATGTTTGGGTCAGATTTTATTTAATTTATTTGGACCATAATAAGTAATATTGCAATTAATTGGATCTAAATTATATTTGTCTAATTTTAAATCCTATTTAAATTAAGAGTAATAATGAAATATATTAATTAATAAATAAACCAAAACCTAAACCTATATTCATTAGTTTGCTGCGGTTTGAAAAGAGTTGGGTGTGAGACGAAAAAGAACAGGAAGGGAGAGGCAATCAATTCGACTGATAAGCTATTTTTTTTGGGAGAAAAACTTGCTGCAGATTCGTTAATTAATATATATATATATATATATATATATATATATATATATATATGTATACCTGTAAAGCTTGATATATATAAACCTGGGAAGCTTGATTAATTGTTCTAATATATACATGTATACCTGATTCATTATATATATATATATATAGTTACTGTTGATTAATTAATTATATATATATATATATATATATATATATATTATATAAGTCTGCGAAAATTTTATTAGCAACATGAAGATTAGTTTATATATATAAATCTACAACAGTTGATTAATTCGGCCATATATATATATATATATATATATATATATATATATATATATATATATATATATATATATATATATGCGGTGGATTCGTTATATATAATATATATAGGATATACAGAAATTTAAAAACAGGTTAGTAATAATTAGTATTATAATATTGTTATTGTAATTAAAATATATCTTTTGAGTACAAATTGAATATAATATATTAAAATTATTGAATTTATGAAAATATAAATTGTATGAGTTCATAATTTAATTATGTATATTATATTTTATTTTGATAATTAGATCGGATTGAGGGAGTTTAGCGGGTGATATTTGGATTCGGTGAATTATTTTGGTACTATATTAAGGTACGGATTCCGTACTTTTTCAGCGAGACTCTTTTGAATATAATTCGTTCGTTTTGTTATTCGTTTAAAAACTTGATATTGCTTCTTAGGATTATTCCTTGTTGTTCAATTTATTGTGATAGTTTCGTTTTGGTGTTGATATTAAAATTTGTATTTGTACTCCTTGAACTAGTTAATCGTGTCAGTATGTTTTGGAGACTTTATTCGTTTGTACCATTGTTTGTATATTTTCATTCACATTCAGGAGTCATTTTGATCATTGATATATTGTGATAATCAATAATGTTTGTATTTGATAATTTGATTTCATTTGAATATGGTCATGTAAGCCTTGTGATTTGAACCCCCTTTTGGCTTACATTTTGTAGTTTGATCCTTAGGGTATACTTGATCTAGCCACCTATGGGGGTACCACATACATGTCCTCTTGACACAAGGGCATAACACCTTCCGTGGTGGTGTGATTAGTCCACGGCGTATCCTTTTGTATGCTCTGGGTATGAGCTTTGGCCATTTGATATATTTATTCAGGATATGTATGGGTCGACCCAGTATTTGATTTGATTCGATTTGTTTGGCGAATTAGTGACGTATGTGTCGTGCGTACTATCCGATTTGATTTGTATACATCATGGAACCGATGTATTTTGTTAGCCTTTGGCTATTTATATTTGAGCTCAGTATTAAATTGTTACCGTATAACCATTTGATTCAGCCTTATTTGTTTGGGATTCTTTTGGCTATAATTATTCGATTGATAATGTTAGTCATTTTTAAATGGACTCTAAAATTTTGATCTATTCGTAATTCGTTTGTAATTCATATGTGTTCATTCATTCAACTCTTTTAGATTCATTACTTATTATGATATATTTATTCATCTTCATATTCGTACTGGGCAATTGGCTTACGCTGTGTTCTTTTTCCGGCAGGTAATCAGGGGTGATCAGGATTTGTGGGATGAGAGCTACCTTTGATCCAAATGAGTATATTAGCTTTTGAGATTATTATTAGACTTGGTTTTCCTAAGATTTTGTAACTGGATGTTTTGGGGTCTATTTTGGCATTTATTTCTTATTAGTAGAGATTATGTAAGTGTGGAGTTCCTTCTATTTAAATTGGAGTATGTGACAATTAGTGTTCAATTTCATTGGAGATGTTTTGAGATTTATTTGAGGTTTGTATTTATTATGCTTGTGCGTGACATTCCTTTTCCTTTTGGGAAAGGGGTGTTATAGAGTTGGTATCAGAGCTTAGGTTATGATCTTGTAGATTGCCTTTTAGACTTGACCTGTGAGTTATGGGTAGACCACTGGGTAGTTATAAGATTTGTATTGCATTTGATTTTCGTTCTGCATAAATTTGGCCTTGATTATTTGTTTTGATCTGTTTGTTCTTGTCTGTTTGATTTTGTATCGCAGATGGCTCGTAAGTCTTCGAGAATTGCTGGGAGGCAGGGTAATAACTGTAGGAGGGGTCAGAGGCAGCCCCAGGTTGAGGCTGTTAACCAGGGTGGAAATGATGGAAATCAGGGTAATGCAATAATAACCCCAGCTATGGTCGCAACAATGGTGAATGAGGCAGTTACGCGGGCCGTGGCACAAGCTATGTAGGGTATTCCACAGAGGCAAGGAGATCAGCATGCAAATGGCATAGAGGATGATGCAGAGATACCATAATATGAGCAGAATGTTCCTCCCGAGGATCAAGTGGGTTAACAAGTGTAGCCGTTGTATGTATTATTAGAGAGGTTCATTAAGCAGAAGCCCAATTCTTTTCGTTTTGCTCTAACTCCAATTGATGCGGAGAACTGGATCGCCCACTTGGAGAAGATTTTTGATGTGATTGGGTATTCAGAAAATCAGAAGGTGAGATTAGCGGTTTATAAGCTAGGGGATGATGCTCAGCGATGGTGGAAATCATTGAAGGCTACACAGGGAGATGGATTTATGGATGGACTTATATGGAGCAGTTTTTGTGACCTTTTCTATCAGCAGTACTTCCCAAATGCTGATAGGGATGCATACATAAGGGAATTTGTGTCCATTCGGCAAAAAGAAGATGAGACCATTACTGATTTCATAGTGAGATTTACGAGATTGGCTGTTTTTGCGGGCTTAATAGCTAGGACAGCTGCACAATAGGCAGAAAAGTTCAAATAGGCCTTGAAATATGATTATAGGTAATCGATCATCCACACCATATTTACAGATGTATCACAGGTGGCTAATGCAGCTAAGAGTGTGGAAATAGAACACAAGGACTTTCCAGCTTCCAAATCAGAAGGGAGTCGAAAGAGAGATAGAGATGACCAGCAAGGGCAAGGAATGGGATAATTTGTTAGAAACTAGAATAGAAGGCAAAATAACTGGAATGAGCCTCCATCAGGTCAGCGGTTTAATCCTTGAAGGGATTTTTCTTACCCAATGTAGCAGGGTGGACATGGAGGTCAACAGCAGGGTCAGTGGCAAGGTGGAGGGCAATATCAAAATAAGGGATTTCAATAGAATAGGGGTTTCTTGCAAAATCAGAATCAGGGTCAGCATCGCCAACAAGGTCAAATCCAAGGGTGGTATCCAGGACCGGCAGGTGGGGGCAATCCGAACCTTTTGCCACTTCCACCTACTCCATGTGCTACTTGTGGTGGGTATCATGCTGGTAGGGCGTGTTATAGAAATATAGGGGCTTATTTCTTATGTGGACAGATGGGACATAAAACAAGGGACTGCACAGTTTAGCGTGGTAATGGGGGAGGCAGTAATGCTGGTAATGGCGGTCAGCGCAACGCCGGTGGAAGAGTTTTTGCATTGACAGCTAATCAGACAGCCCAAGCACCAGGTACTATTTCAGGCATCCTTTTTGTAGGAAATCGCGAGGCATCAGTTTTGTTTGACACTGGATCTACACACTCTATTGTTGCACTTTCATTTATTCGTCATCTTGGAGTACCTTCTCATATATTAGATCCTCATTTATCTATTGCTAGCCCGATGGGGAATTCTGTGATTATTTCTGAGCAATTTCGCGAGTGTCCTTTGAAGTTAGGGAGGAGAGTGTATGGAACTAACTTACTTCCAATGGTGATGTATGATTTCGATATCATCTTGGGTATGGATTGGTTGAGTAAGCATCGAGCCACTATTGATTGTCAGGCGAGAAAGGTTATTTTTGGAACCTTAGAGGCTCCAAAATTCGAGTTTCAATGTTCCAAGCCGAATGGTGTTGTAAAGTTGATCTCAGCTTTGAAGGTGAACAAAATGATTTCTAAGGGACGTGATTGTTATTTGGCTTATGTGAAGGATACCTCGAGGGATGAACCCCTACTTGATGACTATCCAGTTGTGCGAGAATTTCCTGAGGTATTTCCTAAGGATCTGCCAGTTTTGCCACCACCAAGGGAAGTTGAGTTTACTATTGAGCTCATTCCTGGGGTGGAAACTATACTAAGGCACCCTATAGAATGGCTCCATTTGAGTTACAGGAGTTGAAGGAACAATTGCAGGAGTTATTAGATCGTGGATTCATTAGACCGAGTGTATCTCCATGGGGTGCTCCAGTGTTGTTTGTGAAGAAGGACAGATCTATGAGATTGTGTATAGATTATAGAAAGCTAAATCGGATCACTATCAGGAACAGATATCCATTTCCACGGATAAATGACCTTTTTGATCAGCTCCGAGGGGCAAAGTTCTTCTCGAAGATAGATTTGAGGTCGGGGTACCATCAGTTGAGGGTGAGGGAAGATGACATTCCAAAAACAACTTTTCATACTCGGTATGGGCACTATGAGTTTTTGGTGATGTCATTTGGGTTAACTAATGCTCTGGCAGTGTTTATGGGTATGATGAATCGAATTTTTAGTGAGTATTTGGACCAATTTGTCATTGTCTTCATTGATGACATTTGGTGTATTCCAAGTCTAAGGAGGAGTATGAAGAGCATCTTCGTACTGTTTTGGGGGTTCTGGAAAAGAATAAGTTATATGCTAAGTTCTCCAAATACGAGTTTTGGTTAGAAAAGGTAGCATTTTTGGGACATGTCGTGTCTGCTGAAGGTATTAGGGTGGATCCTGCGAAGGTTGATACTATCACTAATTGGCCAAGACCTACCACGATAACTGAAATAAGGAGTTTCTTGGGTTTGTCAGGGTACTACAGGCGATTTGTGGAAGGTTTCTCTTTGTTAGCTTTGCCATTAACTCAGTTGATGAAGAAGGGCATAAAGTTTATGTGGAATGAGGAATGTGAGAAAAGTTTTGAAGAGCTTAAGAAAAGACTTGTGTCGGCTCCAGTGCTTACATTACCGTCGGGGATAGGAGGTTATCAGATTTATAGTGACGCTTCCAAGAAGGGATTAGGGTGCGTTTTGATGCAACATGGTAAGGTAATTTCTTATGCTTCCAGACAACTTAAACCTTATGAGGTGAATTATCCTACCCACGACTTGGAGTTAGCATCAGTTATTTTTGCCCTAAAGATTTAGAGGCACTATCTATATGGAGAGACTTGTGACATTTTCACCGACCACAAGAGCCTTAAATATATTTTTACTCAGAAGGAGCTTAACATGAGACAGAGGCGTTGGTTGGAGCTTCTCAAGGATTATGATGCCAGGATTCAGTATCACCCCGGTAAGGCTAACGTGGTTGCATATGCTCTTAGCCGAAAGAGTTCAGGGAGTGTATCTGCCTTGGTTACACAACCTCAACTTATCTCAGATATAGAGCGTTTGGGTTTGGAGCTATATACTAGAGGTTCTGATGGGTTGGTAGCAGGTATGAGGGTGGAACCTTCTCTTATTTTGCGTATCAAAGAAGGCCAAAAGGAGGATGGTGAGTTATGGACTGTAGCGCATAATATGAATGAGGGTAGGCAACTAGAGTTTCGCATTGATGAGCAAGGTGTGATATGGTTTGGTAAACAATTATGTGTTCCAGTTGATCCAATGATTCGTGAGGCAGTGTTGACTGAAGCTCATAGTTCGTCATTTCCTATTCATCCGGGGTCTACAAAGATGTATAAGGATCTGAAGGAGAATTTTTGGTGGAGTGGAATGAAAAGGGATGTAGTTGAATTTGTGAGTAAATGTCTTACTTGTCAGCAAGTGAAAATAGAGCATCAGCGGCCTAGTGGTTTGTTGCAACAGTTAGAGATTCATGTGTTGAAATGGGATGACATTTCGATGGACTTTGTGACTGGGTTGCCGAGGACTCTTAAAAAGAATGATACTATTTGGGTGGTAGTGGATCGTTTGACTAAATCGGCTCATTTTCTATCTATTCGTGAAGATTTTTTGGTAAATAAGTTAGCAGATATTTTTCAACGTGAGGTTGTTAGGCTTCATGGAACTCTAGTTTCTATTGTTTCGGATCGGGATCCGCGGTTTACTTCTCAATTTTGGAAAGGATATCGACTAGCTTGGGAAACGCGACTCAACTATAGTACAGCTTTTCACCCGCAAACAGATGGACAATCAAAAAGAACTATTCAGACATTAGAAGACATATTGCGATCTTGTGCTTTAGAGTGGACAAGAAATTGGGATGATTATTTGAGTTTGGTGGAGTTTGCATATAATAATAGTTGGCAAGCTAGTATTGGTATGGCTCCTTTTGAAGCATTATATGGTAAGAAGTGTCGAGCTCCGACTTGTTGGGATGAGGTCGGAGAAAGGGTAATAGAAGGACCCGATTTGGTTAGGATTACTACGGAGAAGGTAACAGTGGCTAAACAAAAGTTGAAAGAAGCTAGATCGCGGCAGAAGAGTTATGTTGATATTCATAGAAGGGCTCTTGAATTCACACCTGATGAACACGTGTTTTGAAAGTTTCTCCATGGAAAGGTGTTCGAAGGTTTGGTTTGAAAGGGAAGCTTAGTCCGCGTTTCATTGGCCCTTTTGAAGTCCTTGAGAGAGTTGGAGAAGTGGCATATCGGGTGGCTTCGCCTCCACAGTTATCTCATGAGCATAATGTCTTTCATGTTTCAGTGTTAAGGAAATATAATTATCATCTGTTTCATGTTGTGCAATACCCGTTACATAAGATTCAAGAAGATCTTACTTGTGAGGAAGAAGTCGAGGCGATTCTAGATCGTCAAGAACAGATTATGAGGAGGAAGACAATTCCTTTTGTTAAAGTATTATGGAAAAACCATTCGGAACGAGAAGCTACTTGGGAGATGGAGGAGTCTATTCGAGCGAAATATCCATATCTTTTTTAAAATTAGGTACGTTCCATTCTTTTGATTCAGAAGACAAAATCCTTTTTAAGGGGAAGGTGATGTAATACCCAATAAAATAATTAAGTAAGCTTTAAAATATTTAATTGGGCTTTCCTTATGTTTGGGTCAGATTTTATTTAATTTATTTGGACCATAATAAGTAATATTGCAATTAATTGGGTCTAAATTATATTTGTCTAATTTTAAATCCTATTTAAATTAAGAGTATTAATGAAATATATTAATTAATAAATAAACCAAAACCTAACCCTATATTCATTAGTTCTGCTGCGGTTTGAAAAGAGTTGGGTGTGAGACGAAAAAGAACAGGAAGGGAGAGGCAATCAATTCGACTAGTAAGCTATTTTTTTGGGAGAAAAACTTGCTGCAGATTTGTTAATTAATATATATATATATATATATATATATATATATATATATATATATATATATATATATATAAGTATACCTGCAAAGCTTGATATATATAAACCTGGGAAGATTGATTAATTGTTCTAATATATATATGTATACCTGATTCATTATATATATATAGTTACTGTTGATTAATTTTATATATATATTATATAAGTCTGCGAAAATTTTATTAGCAACATGAAGATTAATTTATATATATAAATTGTGACGCCCCCAAAATATGTATACATCACCCATCTTGGGTCGCCAGATACAAGGTACTGAATTCAAATACAACTTAATAATACAACTGTCATATTCAATACGACAAGACATAAACTGTGAGTTTGAATACAAATATTGTCTACTAGAGAGTATACAAACTCAAAAAGAGTCCTCATTACATTTATTGTCACACTATTTCACAGAATAGTGAGGACTACTAATACTATCATCTGGTCCATCACTCTGTTCCCCGACTCGTCCCAGCTATATTCTCATTTCCTGAAGAGAATAGTGAAAGAAAGGGTGAGCTCAACTAGCCCAGTAAGAAATATTATGACTAAGATAATGCAGAATAAATTATCATTAGCCTTCAACAGTATTAAACTGATAAAATATAACAAACATCAAGTTTAACTGTAGCGGAACAAGCAATCCATTAAAAGAGTCAAGTAGAGAATAAAATCTACTATCTTTTATGATTTAAAAAGTTTTTCATGACTTTTATCAATGGGACTCAGCTTAACAAATAATCCACATCATCGAATCACCCCTGCACTACAGCCAAGGATATTCTTTAGTATCACGACCACAATTATTCATGCACTACGGGCCAAGAATATTTGTGTATTCATTAATGGTCATGATCATGCCAACAACTATCCATCAATGCCCTACGGACCAATGAGGACTATTTTCACATCATTTGTAACATTACGATCATGATTACTCCGAATAATCCCTGGTCATAATCATACCAAGTCCATCTATGCACTACAGGCCACAGATAACTTTCAACATAATATAAACATGAGGATGATGACAATGATATAAGAATTCAATAAAACAAGTTTAAGAATTAATTTATCCATGAATCAATAACGTCCAAATTGTCAACATGATATTGCTTTGTAGAGTAAAATTCAAGAATGCTCAGAAGAATATTTCCATGAAATGATACTGGATGAAGCGCAAATATCAAGGATATTCCACTAATTTCATGGAGTATAGAAGTCAAAACTTTAACCAACTGAGTATAATAGCAAATGGAATAACAAAAGAAATCACCATGCATGCGGTACTTCGCATAGAAAGGTTATTCCAACAGATTTAGAAGTACCGGAACCAGGTCAGGCGAAATTCGCACCGACAGGATGTTCCAACAGAATAATAATAAAGACGGAATCAGGTCCTGCGTAAAACGCACAGACAGGATATTACAACAGAATAATAATATAGACGGAACCAGGTCCGGCGTAAAACGCACAGACATGATATTCCAACAGAATAATAATAAAGACGGAACCAGGTCCAACGTAAAACGCACAGACAGGATATTTCAACAGAATAATAATAAAGATGGAATAATAGAATAATGTCACCAAGTATAGGGTAGTCCGCGTATACCGGTTATTCCAACAGAATAATAAAGAATGGAATAACAGAAGTTCTCTTTATGAATGCAAAAGAAATAATATCCCTTACCGTAAAAGAAACTGGATATAAGAGTAGGGAAGTAGATGAATACTTTTCTATAGTTTCTCTATAATTTTTCTCTCTAGAGTTTCAGTGAATTCGTAAGAAATAATGAAGGAATGAGTTTTTATTTATAGGAGGATTGAAGGGGTACTATTTAAGAAGAAAATCACAGATGAAATAATTCTCTCAGTAACAGACAGAAAAAAAATCTCCAGACGCCTGATTTTTCAAAGTATTAATATAAAATAATATATATATATATATATATATATATATATATATATATATATAAATTAGTACATGTTCGTTGAAAAAAAAACATTGGGTGCACTCATTGCTACCCCTTCTGCCAACTTTATCAAACTTATATATATATATATATATATATATATATATATATATATATACACACTACGGATCAGATCCGGACTCCCGGACCTGATCAAAAACGGACCCCAAATTATTATTTTTTTGTAGAAAAACTAAAATAAAAATAAAAATTATGGAACTGAAATTTTTCCATAATACAGTGTTTTGGGTGTGTTTTTAATACCTATACCAACCAATGTATGTACAGTCTGCCCAGACTGTACAGAAATGTTTTGGTATAGGCATCCAAATCACGCCCAAAACACTGTATTATGTAAAAATTCAAATTCCATAAATTTTTTTTAGTTGTTTCAAAAAAAAGGCGAAAAAAAAGTCTGTATTTTAATAGAGTCCGGGATCCCGGACTGGATTCGGACTATATATATATATATATATATATATATATATATATATATATATATATTAAAAACACACTTGCACCCACCCACGTGGCACACACACATATATATATACCTTAAAACTTCCTACCGATTATTTTGAAAAATGGATAAATGGGGGTCCATAAAATAAGCAAAACTTCATAAAAATCACCTTAATAATTTTAACAACATTTATCATTATTATTATAATTCACAATATTAATCGACCAGGTCGTTCCCAGGAAAGAGGGGGCTTTCCAATAAGGATTTCTCCCTATTGGCACGCAATTAGGTGACCAAACCTCTCCTTGACAGAACTTTTAGACATCGTTAATATTGCAAATAATAATATTAATAGCTTTGTCATCTCAATTATTGATTTAATAATATATAAAATATTGACAATAATTGAATCAAATAACGTGAGATACTATGCAGCAATTACTGTAGCAATAATTGAACAAAATTGAGTGACTTCTCACGAAAGCATCAATAATCAAAATTGCGTGCTACTGTGCAACTACGCGTATTACTGTACTTTTAACACCAGGTGTTTCAACAGTTAACGGTAAAACTTCTGCCGTTATTTTCATAAAGTATTTTTGTCATTTTCTCAAACCGACAATAATTCCATTGTGGGGTCCACCAATGATTGTGTCGTTGTACGAATATTCCCTGTTAAAACGAATATTTCCCGACCAATCAAATATTATATAACAACTTGCGTACTTTGTAAAATTTATAAATATTACCCACAACTATAACATTATATCAAATTCATTCCATAATATTCAAAAATTATATTTATAGAAAATTCATCTTTTATTCATAAAAGTTGGGGTCTTACAACCTCCCATTCTTATGAAATTTTGCCCTCGAAATTAGAGTACGTACCTGGTATGTTGAAGAGGTAAGGATACCTTGATTTCATTTCAGATTCTAACTCCCAAGTCGTTTCCTCAACATCGTGGTTTCCCCACAAAACTTTGACTTGAGGTATAACCTTAGAGCGTAGAATATGTTCCTTCTTATCCAAGATTTGAATAGGAACCTCTTCATAAATCAAATCTTCCGCTATTTCGTCCGGTTTTAACTCAATAATGTGGTGCGGGTCTTTCACATATTTACGTAACATAGATATGTTAAAAAAGTTATGAACACGAGACATACTTGGCGGTAAAGCGAGTCTATATGCCACAGTTCCTACTCGATCGAGGAATAAAAATGGGCCGATGAATCGAGGATTGAGCTTTCCTCTCGTAACTCCTTTCCATGGAGCAACACGTAACAACACATGATCTCCTATATCGAATTCCACATTCTTTCGATGAAGATCAGTATAACTCTTTTGTTGATCTTGTGAGGTTTTTATACGTTGCCGGATCGTTTGAATCTTTTCTGTAGTCATACGTACCAACTCCGGTCCCAACAACGTTGCTTCTCCCACCTCATCCCAGCATACTGGAGAACGACACTTTCTTCCATACAACGCTTCAAATGGAGCCATGCCAATACTTGCTTGATAATTGTTGTTGTAGGAAAACTCCACCAATGGTAAGAACTTGTCCCAACTTCCCTTGAAATCAAGGACACATAGTCTTAATAGATCTTCAAGAGTTTGGATAGTCCTCTCCGACTGTCCATCCGTCTGAGGATGATATGCTGAGCTAAATCGTAAATCTGTGCCCATAACTTTTTGCAAAATAACCCAAAATCGTGAAGTGAATCTTGGATCTCGATCAGACACTATGGATACTGACATACCATGCAATCTTACAACCTCATTTATGTACATACGATCAAGACGTTCAAGTGTATAAGTTTCTCGTATAGGTATGAAGTGAGCAGACTTGGTCAATCTATCAACAATGACCCAAATTGCATCTATGCCTTGAGAAACCTTGGGAAGACCAATAACGAAATCCATGGTAATGTGCTCCCACTTCCATTATGGAATTTCAAGTGGTTGCAATGGACCTTTTGGTACTTGATGCTCCGCCTTAACTCGTTGACAAGTTAGACACCTTGAGATAAACAGCGTTATCTCTCTCTTCATATTGCTCCACCAAAATGTATAACGAATATCATGATACATTTTGGTACTCCCAGGATGGATTGCAAACGGTGTGTTGTGCGCCTCCATCATGATTTTATACTTTAAATTAGGGTCGTTAGGAACACAAAGTCTGGAGTTGACTCGAAGTATTCATTCTTCATCGATTCTTGAATCCGGCATAGCACCTTCTTGCACTTTCTTCCTCATACGCATCAGCTCCAGGTCTGTAGCTTGAGCAGCTTTAACTTTATCGATTAAAGTCGGTTCTACTCATATATTCGTCATCATCACATGGGTCCCTGGATTCTTTAACTCTATCTCCATCCTTTGCAAGTCACACAAAATGGGCCTTTGTGTTGACAATATCGCACTCGTACTTGCATATGATCTTCTACTCAATGCGTCAGCTACCACGTTCGCTTTTTCAGGATGGTATTGGATGGTATGATCATAATCTTTCAACAATTCAAGTCAACGTCGTTGTCGTATGTTGAGTTCCTTTTGAGTGAAGAAATATTTGAGGCTTTTATGATCCGTAAAGATCTCCACTTTTTCCCCATACAAGTAATGCCTCCAAATTTTAAGTGTAAAGACAACAGCTGCCAACTCTAGATCATGAGTAGGATAATTCCTCTCATATTCTTTGAGTTTTCACGAGGCATAGGCTATGAATTTTCCATGTTGTATGAGAATACATCCCAACCCTTTGCCCGAAACATCACTGTAGATGATAAATCCCTCAGAGCGAGATGGTATTGTCAGAACAGGTGCTGAAATGAGTCTCCTCTTTAGTTCTTGAAAACTCTTCTCACATTCTTCGCTCTAACCGAACTTTGTATCTTTTCGAGTCAGCTTAGTTAATGGAGTAGCGATTCGAGAAAATCCTTCCACGAATCACCGATAATAACCAGCTAAACCGAGAAAGCTACGTACTTCGGTCACTGATTTAGGTTGCTCCCAGCTTTGAATAGCTTCAATCTTTGCTGGGTCAACAGATATTCCATGACTTGATACCACGTGCCCAAGGAATGCTACTTCCTCAAGCCAGAACTCGCATTTCTTCAATTTGGCCTAAAACTTATATTCACGAAGCTTTTGGAGTGTCAGCCTCAAGTGTTGTTCATGATCTTCACGGCTTTTGGAATAAATAAGGATGTCATCAATAAAGACGACCACAGAGTGATCCAAATATTCCTTGAATACTCGGTTCATCATATCCATGAAGGCAGCAGGAGCATTAGTCAATCCAAAGGACATGACTAGGAATTCATAATGCCTGTACCGAGTTCTGAAAGCCGTCTTTGGAATGTCATCAGTTCTGATCTTCAATTGGTGATATCCAGAATGAAGATCAATCTTTAAAAAGAATTTGGCTCCTTGCAACTGGTAAAATAGGTCATCAATACGTGGCAATGGGTACCTATTTTTTATGGTGACATGATTCAACTCCCGATAATCAATACAAAGCCGCATACTCCCATCTTTCTTCTTCACAAAAAGAACAGGAGCACCCCAAAGAGAAGTACTAGGACGAATAAAGCCAATGTCTAACAATTTCTGTAGTTGGGTCGTTAACTCCTGAAGTTCAATAGGAGCCATTCGATATAGGGCTTTGGAAATGGGTTTTGTACCGAGTTCAAGGTCGATACAAAATTTAATTTCACGCTCTGGGGGTGGGCCAGGAAGTTCTTTGGGAATGCGTTAGGAAATTTATAAACAATAGAAATATCATTCAAAGCTGACGTATTTTTGTTTAGGCCTATGACATGAGCTAAGAAAGCTTGACATCCGTTTTTCAATAAATGAATAACTTTATGGCTTGAGATGACCGTGATTGATTTTAATGGTTTGGTCGCTTGAATTCGCATAATAGGTTGATTAGGAATATGAAAGCTAACAACCTTACGAAAACAATCAATTTTAGCATGATGAGTAGTTAACCAATCAATCCCTAGAATCACATCAAATGCAAGTATTTTTAATGAAACAAGATCGACAGGTAATGTGAGGGTACCTATTTGAACCAAACAAGAATTATAAACAGTGGATGCAATGAAGGTTTCTCCCAATGGAGTTTCCACAGATACGTCAAAGTCTAATTTCTCCGGAGTCAAATTTAATCGTTGAGCGCAAGTAGGAGAAATAAAAGAATGGGTAGAACCGGTATCATATAAAGTATAGACTTCACTAGAGTTTATGATAAGCTTACCCGTGATGACCTCATTTGGGTTCCTTGCTTTCTGGGAGGTCACAACAAACGCTCTCCCTTGCACTACCGGCTTTGACTTTTCTGGGACGGCCTTTGGTGCCTCCATCCTGGCTGAACTTATCTTTGGTGAACGACAAAATCGGGCTAAGTGACCTTCTCTTCCACAATTATAACATGTTTTAGACGGCATCGCGCAGTTTGGACTGATGTATCCCTCCCCTCCGTATTTGAAACATATGATAGGTGGTCGTTCTCTTTCCTTAACAACGGGTGTTGGTGCTGACGTCTTTCCATCATTGTTGAATCTCCTCTTCTTGAAATATCCATTCTTATTGTTTTGGCCCTGATTACCACCGAAGTGGTTACCATTTCTGGCCTGTTGATTCCCTCCACGCTTGTTGTCACCGCTTCGATGACTGTTCTCGCTGGTATTATCATTTTGTCGGCTGCTCTCTTTTGGTTGCGTTGACTCTTTATCGCGCTCCACTAACTGAGCCCTATTTACAACATCTGGATACAAACACAGTTTATGAGAAATAAGATGTTGACGTATCTCAGGTTTCAAACCTCGCAAAAACATCGCGTCATTCGCTCCTCATTATCCACCAAATGGGATGCAAACTGGGATAACTATGCAAATTTAGCCTCGTATTGCGACACGGTCATATTGTTTTGTTCCAACTTGATGAACTCCACCTCCTTCATGTGACGAATACTTTAGGGAAAGTACTTTTCGTTGAATAGTTCTTGGAACTTCTCCCAAGACATTTTCAGTGCGGCAGGTTGAGTATGCTCTACCGATTCCCACCAGTAATCTGCCTCTCCTCGTAACATAAAGGCGGCAAAAGGAATCTTTTACTTCTCGGAGCATCCCAAGACATCAAATATCTTGGTGATCTGCTTTATCCATGTTTCCGCCTTAAGTGGTTTTTGCTCTCCAATAAACTCCGGTGGTCCCAGCTCCATGAACTGTTTAGCAGTGACCGTCTGAGAGTTTCCAGTGGTTCCACCTCCATTTTGGACAGGAGCCGCTCTCGTCTGCTGTTGCATGAATTGCATAAAGCCTCTAAACATTCCATCATTCATTATTTGGTCAGTGTTGTTGTTTACATGATGATTGTCGCCTTCCTGATGCACATTATCCTGATTATTGATATGTGGTGAATCAACGGTCGCCTGTGCTCCATTGCTATTCTCAACATTCTCGGATGTCATTTTCAGATACTGCCATAAAACAAAGGTTAATTGACATGTAACATATTATCCCTATATTCTAACCGACCAATTAAATACAAAAAAAACTTAGGTAGGTCATACTAGCGAAGGAATTCCCCACCTCTCCCCTCCTAGTTCTATTCTCACATCTTAGCCAGGGATCATACCCTAAGCTCTGATACCAACTGTGACGCCCCCAAAACAAGTATACATCACCTATCTAGGGTCGCCAGATATAAGGTACTAAATTTAAATATAACTTAATAATACAACTGTCGTATTCAATACGACAAGACATAAACTGTGAGTTTGAATACAAATATTGTCTACTAGAGAGTATACAAACTCAAAAGGAGTCCTCATTACATTTATTGTCACAATATTTCACAGAATAATGAGGACTACTAATACTATCATCTGGTCCATCACTTCGTTCCCCGACTCGTCCCAGCTATATTCTCATTTCCAGAAGAGAACAGTGAAAGAAAGGGTGAGCTCAACTAGCCCAGTAAGAAATATTATGGCTAAGATAATGCAGAATAAATTATCATTAGCCTTCAACAGTGTTAAACTGATAAAATATAACAAACATCAAGTTTAACTGTAGCGGAATAAGCAATCCATTAGAAGAGTCAAGTAGAGAATAAAATCTACTATCTTCTATGATTTAAAAGGTTTTTCATGACTTTTATCGCTGGGACTCAGCTTAACAAATAATCCATATCATCGAATCACCCCTGCACTACGACCAAGGATATTCTTTAGTATCACAACCCCAATTATTCATGTACTACGGGCCAAGAATATTTGTGTATTTATTAATGGTCATGATCATGCCAACAACTATCCATCAATGCACTACGGGCCAATGAGGACTTTTTCACATTATTTGTAACATTACGGTCATGATTTCTCCGAATAATCCCTGGTCATAATCATACCAAGTCCATCTATGCACTACAGGCCACATATGACTTTCAACATAATATAAACATGAGGATGATGACAATGATACAAGAATTCAATAAAACAAGTTTAAGAATTAATTTATCCATGAATCAATAACGTCCAAATTGTCAACATGATACTGCTTTATAGAGTAAAATTCAAGAATGCTCAGAAGAATAGTTCCATGAAAAGATACTGGATAAAGCGCAAATATCAAGGGTATTCCACTAATTTCATGGAGTATAGAAGTCAAAACTTTAACCAACTGAGTATAATAACAAATGGAATAATAAAAGAAATCACCATGCATGCGGTACTTCGCATAGACAGGTTATTCCAACAGATTTAGAAGTAACGGAACCAGGTCAGGCGAAATTCGCACCGACAGGATGTTCCAACAGAATATTAATAAAGACGGAACCAGGTCCGGCGTAAAACGAACAGACAGGATATTCCAACAGAATAATAATAAAGACGGAACCAGGTCCTACGTAAAACGCATAGACAGGATATTCCAACAGAATAATAATAAAGACGGAACCAGGTCCGGCGTAAAACGCACAGACAGGATATTCCAACAGAATAATAATAAAGACGGAATAATAGAAGAATGTCACCAAGTATAGGGTAGTCCGCGTATACTGGTTATTCCAACAGAATAATAAAGAATGGAATAACAGAAGTTTTCTTTATGAATACAAAAGAAATAATATCCCTTACTGTAAAAAAAACTGGATATAAGAGTAGGGAAGTGGTAGAATACTTTTCTATAGTTTCTCTATAATTTCTCTCTCTAGCACATGTTCGTTGAAAAAAAAACATTGGGTGCACTCATTGCTACCCCTTCTGCCAACTTTGTCAAACTTATATATATATATATATATATATATATATATATATATATATATATATATATATATATATATACTAATAAATAATAATACTCCTTCCGCACTACCATTATCCCCCCCCCCACACCATTTCTCACTTAATGTTTTATATATATATATATTAAAAGCAAACTTGCACCTACCCACATGGCACACACACATATATATACCTTATAACTTCCTATAGATAATTTTAAAAAATGGCTAAATGGGGATCCATAAAATAAGAAAATCTTCATAAAAATCACCTTAATAATTTTAACAACATTTATCATTATTATTATAATTCACAATATTAATCGACCAGGTCGTTCCCAGGAAAGAGGAGGCTTTCCAATAAGGATTTCTCCCTATTTGCGCTCAATTAGGTGACCAAACCTCTCCTTGACAGAACTTCTAGACATCGTTAATATTGCAAATAATAATATTAATAATTTTGTCATCTCAATTATTGATTTAATAATATATAAAATATTGACAATAATTGAATCAAATAACGTGAGATACTATGCAGCAATTACTGTAGCAATAATTGAACAAAATTGAGTGACTTCTCACGTAAGCATCAATAATCAAAACCGTGTGCTACTGTGCAACTACGCGTATTACTATACTTTTAACACCGGGTGTTTCAACAGTTCACGGTAAAACTTCCGCCGTTATTTTTATAAAGTATTTTTGTCGTTTTCTCAACCCGACAATAATTCTGTTGTGGGGTCCTCCAATGAATGTGTCGTTGTACGAATATTCCCTGTTAAAACGAATATTCCCCGACCAATCGAATATTATATAACAACTTGTGTACTTTGCAAAATTTATAAATATTACTCACAACTATAACATTATATCAAATTCATTCCATAATATTCAAAAATGATATTTATAGAAAATTCACCTTTTATTCATAAAAGTTGGGGTCTTATATAATTATACAACAGTTGATTAATTCGAAAATATATATATATATATATATATATATATATATATATATATATATATATATATATATATATATATATATATATATGCGCAGTGGATTCGTTATAAATAATATATATATTGGAAATACAGAAATTTAAAAACGGGTTAGTAATAATTAGTATTATAATATTGTTATTGTAATTAAAATATATCTTTTGAGTACAAATTGAATATAACATATTAAAATTATTGAATTTATGAAAATATAAATTGTATGAGTTCATAATTTAATTATGTGTATTATATTTTATTTTGATAATTAGATCGGATTCAGGGAGTTTAGCGGGTGATATTTGGATTCGGCGAATTATTTTGGTACTATATTAAGGTACGGATTCCGTACTTTTTCAGCGAGACTCTTTTGAATATAATTCGTTCATTTTGTCATTCGTTTAAAAACTTGGTATTGCTTCTTAGGATTATTCATTGTTGTCCAATTTATTTTGATAGTTTCGTTTTGGTGTTGATATTAAAATTCGTATTTGTACTCCTTGAACTAGTTAATCGTGTCTGTATATTTTGGAGACTTTATTCGTTTGTACCATTGTTCTTATATTTTCATTCACATTCAGGAGTCATTTTGATTATTGAAATATTGTGATATATAATCAATAATGTTTGTATTTGATAATTCGATTTCATTTGAATATGGTCATATAAGCCTTGTGATTTGAACCCCCTTTTGGCTTACATTTTGTAGTTTGATCCTTAGGGTATACTTGAGCTACCTGTGGGGATACCACAGGCATGTCCTCTTGACACAAGGGCATGACACCTTCCGTGGCGGTGTGATTAGTCCATGGCGTATCCTTTTGTATGCTCTGGGTATGAGCTTTGGCCATTTGATTTGATTCGATTTATTTGGCAGATTAGTGACGTATGTGTCGTGCGTACTATCCGATTTGATTTGTATACATCATGGTACCGATGTATTTTGTTAGCCTTTGGCTATTTGTATTTGAGCTCAGTATGAAATTGTTACCATATAACCATTTGATTCAACCTTATTTGTTTGGGATTCTTTTGGCTATAATTATTCGATTGATAGTGTTAGTCATTTGTAAATGGACTCTAAAATTTTGATCTATTCGTAATTCGTTTGTAATTCATATGGTTCATTCATTCAACTCTTTTAGATTCATTACTTATTATGATATATTTATTCATCTTCATATGCGTACTGGGCAATTGGCTCACGCTGTGTTCTTTTTTCGGTAGGTAATCAGGGGTGATCAGGATTTGTGAGATGAGAGCTACCTTTAATCCAAATGAGTAGATTAGCTTTTGAGATTATTATTAGACTTGATTTTCCTAAGATTTTGTAACTGGATGTTTTGGGGTCTATTTTGGCATTTATTTCTTATTAGTAGAGATTATATAATTGAGGAGTTCCTTCTATTTAAATTGGAGTATGTGACAATTAGTGTTCAATTTCATTGGAGATATTTTGAGATTTATTTGAGGTTTGTATTTATTATGATTGTGCGTGACATTCCTTTTCCTTTTGGAAAAGGGGTGTTACAAATATCTTAAAGAAAACGAATCCAGTGAGATAAAAGATCAAAGATTAGGGATTCGTACTTTAGTTTATCCAAGTTCAAAAATACTCCATAATAACCAATTGTGAAATATAATTCAAAAATAAAGATCAAAACATGGACACAATCAAAGATAATAACCATAATAGACATCTTGGACAAAAAGGAGAAAATTTTATTTTTCGATGAATAGTGCCGTATTCGTGAATAGTGTCGTATACGTGAATAGTAACCCCGACACAAAAAGGTAGAAATTCCACAATAAAATCCATACCAATATTTCGGTATAATGATATTAAAAGAATAACATCATTAGAAAGAAAATAACATCCCTTACCTCAAAATATCAGTACTTCTGATCGGAATATCGGTATAAGGCTAAAGAAAACTTGCACTGATGAATAGCAACTCACAGAGTATCTAAATACTCACAAAATACGCTTGATAATATAGAGAGAGAAACAGAGAAAACTTGTTTCTGGTGTGATTTTCAATTCTAACTAAGCACCCTATTTATAGGAAAATGCTTAGAACGCCATAGCAGACTAACCTGCTATGTGACGCCCCTAAAAATAGGTAAACATAACCCATCTTGAGTCGCCAAATATATGGTACAGAATATAAATACAAACTTAATTATACAACCGTCGTGTAATATACGACAATACATAAACTGAGAGTTTTAATAGGAATATTGTCATCTAGACAATATTCACACTCAAAGGAGTCTTCATTATATTTATTGTCACACTATTTAACAGAATAGTGAGGACTACTAATGCTATCATCTGGACCGTCACTCCTTTCCCCGACTCGTCCTAGATATATTCTCATTTCCTGAAGAGAACAGTGAAAGAACGGGTGAGCTCAACTAGCCCAGTAAGAAATATTATGGCTAAGATAATGTAAAATAAATTATCAATAGTCTTCAACAATGTTAAACTGATAAAATACAATAGACATCAGGTTTAACTGCAGCGAAATAAGCAATCCATTAGAAGAGTCAAGTAGAACATGATATCTACTATCTTCTATGATTTATAATTTTTTCATCTATTTTTATCACTGAGACTCAACTTAATAAATAAACCACATCATCTAATCATCCCTGTATTACGGGCCAAGGATATTCATTAAATCATATACGGTCATAACTATACCGAATAATCCCTGGTCATAATCATACCAAAAACTGTCCATCAATGCATTATAGGCCACTGAGGACTTTTACCACATCATTTATAACATTACAGGTCATGATTATATCGAATGATCCCTGATCATAATCATACTAAGTCCGTCTATGCACGTAAGCCAAAGATGACTTTCATTACAATATAAGCACGATGATGATGACAATAACATAATAATTCAATAAAATAAGTTCAAGAATAAATTTTAAAGATTAATAAGTTAATTTATCCTGAACTCAATAACGTCCAAATTGTCAACATGATACTACTTTGTGGAGTAAAATTCAATAATGCTCAGAAGAATATTTTCATGAAAAGATACTGGATGAAGTGCAAATATCTAGGATATTCTACTAATTTTATGGAGTATAGAAGCCAAAACTTTAACCAACTGAGTATAATAGAATATATGAAACTGTAAATGGATCTTCACCCGCCATGCGGTAATCCATGTATACAGATCATTTCCACAATTTAATAAGGAATGAATACAAAGGATCATTCACCATGCATGTGGTAATCCACATAGACAGGTTATTCTAACAAAATAATAAAGAATGGAATAACAGAAGGATTCACCATGCGTGCGATAGACTGCACAGACAGGTTCCCAACAGAATAATAAATAATGGAACCAGGTCCGTCATAAACGTACAGACAGGATATTCTGACAGAATAATAAATAATAGAACCAGGTCCGGCGTAAACGAACAGACAGGATATTCCGACGAAATAATAAATAATGGAACCAGGTCCGGCGTAAACGCACTGACAGGATATTCTGACAGAATAATAAATAATAGAACCAGGTCTGGCGTAAACAAATAGACAGGATATTCCAACAGAATAATAAAGAATGAAATATTAGAAGAATTTCACCATGTATGTGGTACTTCGCATAAACAAGTTATTCCAACAGAATAATAAGAATGGAATAACAGAAGAATTTCACCATGTATGTGGTACTTCGTATATACAGGTTATTTCAACATAATAATTAAGAATGGAATAACAGAAGTTCTCTTCATGAATACGAAAGAAATAATACCCCTTACGAGTACAACAAATAATATCCTTTACCTTAAAAGAAACTGGATATTGGAAAAGTAAAGTAGCAAAACACTTTTCTTCTTTCTGTCTATAGTTTCTCTCTCTAGAGTTTCAGTGAATTCGTAAGAAATAATGAAGGAATGAGCTTCTATTTATAGAAGAACTGAAAGTGGCTCTTGGTCTTAACGAAGGGTCAAAATGAATCTTGATAATATTGAAGAGACAACTACTATTTGAGAAGGGGCAATTAACTCTTGAAACACCGAAGGGGCAAATAACTCTTGGAAAACTGAAGGGACAAGTTACTATTAAAACTTTAAATCAACGATCCATATTGATTTATTATTATAATTTCAACCAACGGTCTGAAAAATTAGCACATCTCCTCATGGAATAATATTTTACCCAAAAATGATTTGGACCGAAAAGAAATATATTTTTTGGGTGAATAATAACTCGTGAATAGTAACTCGTGAATAGTACTCCGACAGGAAAAGTGCCCCGAATACCCGATTGAACAATATAACCTCCAGACATCAATTATTATCGAAACAATTGTCGATTTCCACTAACACAAATAATTTCAACACAATGGAACTATAAAATTTATCTTTAATCAACACGAACTTATTCATCATAAATATTATAACTCACAATATTTAACAACTAGGTCGTTACCAGGAAAGAGGGGGCTTTCCAATAAGGATTTCTCCCTATTGACGCGCAATTAGGTGACCAAACCTCTCCTTGACAGAACTTCTAAACATTGTCAATATTGCAAATAATAATATGAATAACTTTGCCGTCTCAATTATTGATTTAATAATATAACATATTATGCAGATGAAACTGTGACAATAATCGAATCAATAATATGAGAGATATGATGCAATAATTACTGTAGTAATAATTGAGTATTACTGAGTGACTTCTCATGTAAGCATCAATAACCAATACCGTATGCTATTATGCAACCACGCATATTACTGTACTTTTACTACCGGGTAGTTCAAAAGTTTTAACGGTAACACTTCCGCCGTTATTTTTATAAAAAGATAATTCTGTCATTTTCTTACTACGATAATACTTCCGTTGTGGGGACCACCAATGATTGTGCCGTCGTACGAATATTCCCTGTTAAAACGAATATTCCCCGACCAATCGAATATTATATAACCACTTGCTTATTTTGCAAAATTTATAAATATTACCCACAACTATAACATTATATCAAATTCACATCATAATATTTAAAAAATATTTCGAGAAATTTAAATCTTTATTCATAAAATTCGGGGTCTCATATGCTACCTGATGGCTTTACCTGCTACTATTCAAGCCCACCACTTTTGAAATTAAATTCCAGCACATTTCATTACTCAACAACCAAAAGTGGGGCCCACCATATTTTTAATAAAAATCATTATATTTTCCAAAACTTCAACAATTCATAATAAATAGCCCTTTTATCAAAAACATTCGAATCTCATGTTCTTTCCATAGGAAATTTAATTTTCTACAACATTGTAAGTTTAAATTTTTTCAAATTCCAAACGAAAAATGACCGAAATCCACATACGGACGATTTTCAAAACCTCCATTCTGACAAAATACTGATAAAACATCTCAGCATTAATTCTTTCATTTATAACCACATAAAATAAAAATATCCATCATATAAATTAATAACTAATTATTCACATATAATATTACAGAATCACAATTATGACAACCAGGTCGTTCCCAGGAAAGAGGGGGTTTTCCGATAAGGATTTCTCCTTACTGGCGCGCAATTAGGTGACCAAACCCCTTTTCTAGACAGAACTTCCTTAGACATTGCCAATAATGTTATCTAATAATATTATTCAAATAATATGAATTATTGATCTGATAATGGAGATACTGTTCAGTGATAATTATTGAAACAAAAATCATATAAAATATCAACGCAGTAATTATTGAACCAATAAAATAAAATATTGTACAGTAATTATTGTAACAATTATTGAGTAGTGACTTCTTACGTAAGAATCAATAATTTCAAAAATATTGTGCAATACCGTGTGCTACTGTGCAACCACGCGTATTACTGTATTTTAACCACCTGGTATTCCGACAGTGTTAACGGTAACCTTTACGCCGTTATTTATAAAAACTCAAACTTTTAATTTTCTTCATCCGACAGTTATTCGTTATGGGGCCCACAAATGACTGCGCCGTCGTACAAATATTGTGACGCCCCCAAAATAGGTATACATCATCCAAAATAGGTATACGCCAAATACATGCTACAAAATTCAAATACAACTTAATAATACAATTGTCGTGTAAAATATGATAAAACATAAACTGGGAGTTTTAAAACAAATATTGTCTTCTAGACAGTATTCAACTCAAATGGTGCCCTCAATACAATTATTATCACACTCTTTTAAAGAATAGTGAGGACTACCAATGCTATTGTGACGCCCCCAAAATTAGGTATACATCACCCATCTTAGGTCGTCAGATATATGGTACAAAATTCAAATACAACTTACTAATACAACTGTCGTGTACAATACGACAAAAATAACTGTGAGTTTGAATACAATTATTGTCTACTAGAGATTATACAAACTCAA